>JAVCKT010031428.1:10845-35006 GCA_032273925.1 Rhynchotus rufescens | reverse complement strand
TTAATTATTATTACTGTGCTATTTCTTTTCTGCTTCAGAGTTTCCCCACCACTTAGTATATCCTACATGTGATGAAAATACACATGGTATTGCTGACATAACTCCTTTATTACCTTTGAAATACAGACAAATACCACCGCATAAGGGATGCAGCAGGATGAAAATGGAATTAAAAAATATTTACATTTCACATTTTTTACTAATACTGAGGAACATGCTTGAGAATAAACTGGTTAGAAGAAATTACTCAAATATTATTATTTTTTCCTTTATGGCAGCCTGTAATTCTCATACACTGAAGGGCTTGAATTTAATCGAATCTTCAGCAATATATTAAGGTCTGTACTAAATGTGCTTGACCATTCAATCGGTCAACCATCATCCAGAATGAAATGTTCATATGAAATATTAGAATGGAATGATTTGGGGAAAACAACTTACAATTAAGTCTTCCTATATGGAAAGCAGCTCTGATAAATTCTGTCTGATTTGGGGAATCTTGTGTAATGGATCCACAATCAGAAGACTAGGACAACAGCAGGGAGAAACAACTACAAGGAACTATCGAGTCTATTGACTGGGTGAAACATAATCCTGTGCTTTATGCAAGTTCTAATGGAAGCAAAATTAAGTGGCCAAAATCACAAAACATGTATACAGTGAAATAGAAGTGATGCTTACAGCCTACCAACCTGGCTGAGCTACATCCCTTCCTACATTCCTTCAAGGAGAAAAAGCATGAAAGGAGGAAAAGTGTCATCTGCTCTAGGTACTGAATGGGCATCTGTCCCAGCTAACAGAGTTCATTCACATGGAATGTCCAGAGTACACAAACCCCAACAGTGATGTCTCTGTTGTCATCGCCAGGTCACTACGTAGTGCCTAGACCTGTATTTGTGCTTTATTTACTTAGTAGTGTAAATTGACACTAGGTTTAGATGTGCAGAATTCCTCTCCTCTGCCTGTGGCTTCCATACAAGATATGTGAACTCCCTGTGATCCCTCCAGGTGTACGATGAACTTCCTCTTCAGCATAAGAGAGATGGCCAGGAAGCACCTTCCTTGGGCAGAACGAATAACTCTGTGGTTGTCCAGAAATGTGTTTACAAACCCCTCCCTTTAAAGACTAATCTGAGCAGGAGAGAAGAGTCTCCTCCCATACAGATTTTGCATTCTGCCCTTTGATGCTCCTAATTCAAACCACTGGAAGTCTTGCCTGGATGTTTTGTTCTGGAAAATGCTGATTAAGGTAGGCTGAGCTGCTGTCAGGGCCCTGTGGACCTGGTAGCAGAGCCTTGCAAATATTGCTTCATCATGCAAACAAGGATGTCACCTTTGTGCAGGCAGGTGGTGGTGTGAGTGGGCTCTAGGCATCACCATCAAGATGATGTGAGACAGCACTTGTGACAACTTAATGCTGACTGAGTAACATCAACACAAGCTTCTTTTCTGTTGCAACTGTCTTCAGATGTCAGAAGATATGGATCTGAGATTGAAAAGACACTTTTGACAGCATAATGGCTGAAACAGTTTTGAAACATTCAAAGCAACAATAAAAGGTAAGATGGGAAAAAAGGATGAGGATAATGGGGTGCGACTTCTCAAAGGACATGTGGTTTCATTTCTCTGAATAATTTTGTGGCTTCGAAACTGCTACCTTCTGAAACTGCAAGTCACAATTTTCCATAAAAAGTCTGCCATGCACCTAGGCATCTTCTGAAGGTAGCATCTAGCTTTGTATTATTTTGACTGTAACTTTTACCTGTTGTGTTGGTCTCACTTGCAAAGGCAAAATCACTTTGGAAGATTTTTTAGGATGCTTATAGCTCCATTGCATTGTTCAGCTTCCTAAGATCCCAACTCATTTCAAAACACACAGTAAAATGAAAGTATAGACTTAGAGCTATGTATGTTCATCCTAGAAAAAATAGGAGTGCAGTCCTTTAAACACAACATCCAGCAACTTATCTTCTTGAAAACTAGAGAGATTTTGGTATGAATTTGGTCTATTGAAAAAAAAAGGAACAAAAAACTTTGAAACGAAACCCTCTATTTTCATCCCTTGGCCCTCTATAGAACATCCCCCCATCCTCTGTAGAAACAACTCTCAGAAAGGAACCAACAGATATTAAAATGTGAATAATCTCGTAGGAAATTATGATGATACCAAAATAGTATCACAGAGATATGCATTTTGGCAGACTCTGTGTTTAACTTGTGACTTTGTAAATGAAGACTTAAAAAATGCTAGGGGTTCTTCTGTTTTTTAGTTTTGCTTTTATTTTGTAAAATCAATACATTCAAGTCTCCTTCAGCATCACTCAAGAAAGGATTTCTTTTTAGGGTAATTGATCAGGACCCTTCAAAAAGTACAAAAGTAAAAAAGAAAAAGGAAAGAAAAATAAGAGGAAAAGACTTCAAAATTTATGTGTAAAATTCATTCCAGGTTTGTTGTATTCATTACTTTGATGTGGAGTTCAGAGACTGTATTAATACTGTACTTCCACACTGCAATGTGATTGGACTTTCACAACACTGTTCCACACAAATTAAAGGATGCCTTAGAAAAAAAAAAGCTATTTCAAATTTATGCCATTCTGTAGGGAGTAAAGTAATTAAAACAAATTTAAAAGTCATTAAGAGAAATAGGTAATGCTGTAGATTTTTTTTCTTTTTTTTTTCCCTAGTTTTCCTCCAAACGTTTAAGCTTTCTTTTCCTCTTTCACACATTAACACATTTCCCCTCGGTTAGAAATAAAACCTATAGGCCCAGCTCTGTCATGGCGGTGAGCAGGCAGTTGGATACGGTAATGCATGCCTGAAGCCTTCACCAAGGATGATAAGCCTGCATGAATTTTACGAGTCTCAGTATCAAGGTTGCCCTCGCCCAAGGGATTTAAGAATAAGGGGGGAAAAAAGAGAAGGCAGATGTATGAATAACTGGCATTGTAAATCTTCACCGTGGCAACCTACAGCTAGAAAAAGTCTGTGATGGGTTCATGACTTGAGAAGAAAGCGACACAGCAGAATGTGAATGGATTTTCTTCAGCTACTTAATACACTGCTTAGAGCAGCTTAAGGGTGTGCGTGTGAGCGCGTTATGTGTGTGTGTGAGCGGGAGCGTGTGTGCATTTGTGCAAGGAGGGGGGGCATCCGTGGAAATTTGTTAGGAGGAATTACTAGTGTTATACAGCTTGCTAGTGCTTTTTCTTTTTTTTTTTTTTTTCCTTTCTTTTTTGGGGGAGGCTGCAGGGGAGGAGGAATACCATTTAGTCTCAGAATATAAATGACTGGATTTTGCTTGGGAGAAAAGAAAAAAAAAAAAAAAGATGGTGGGGGAGGTGCACGGAATTATGCAGGCAAGTAACAATGAGCAAATTGGACCCTTAACAATACAGCACAAGGTCATCGCGAAAGTCACCCGAGTGGGGTGGGGGGGGGGGTTGGTGGTAGAAAACAGATCATGATAAATAGCTTCCCATTTTGCAAAATCTGGTAGTTAATGAAAATAAGATGCATTTGAGTTGTCTGTGAACACCTGATTTTTTTTTTCCCCCTTTCTCTCTCCCTCTCGCGCTCCCTCTCTCAGGTCCTGCTGATGTATGAAAGCAAAGCAGTGACTCTAATTGTGCAATTATAAAACGGAAATGATGCAGGTTTGGCAACACAGAGAAAGAAGGCAGCTCAATAACATTGTTTAATAACAAGCAAATAAAGCTCAAAGGGGAAAGAGGTGACTATTTCTGCTTTAGACTCATTAAGGAGCCTGAAACATATTGTAAAAGAGTGATATTTAATTATGGGCTGGACTGATAACATGGAGCAGGGCCTCACTGGGAGAAAGAGACCCTATGCTCCTAGGAGCTAGCAGCTCCAAACATCAATTACCGTGATTATCTACCCGGTGCTTAGAAAACACACCCGTCTCCCTGTTCCGTCAGCGACCCGTAAACAGGCATTGCATAGGCAAATTTATGGGCACAGTCAGCTGGGGCCAGGTGGGAAAGCGGGCTTCCCATTGGCGACTTCTGTGCAGAAGGAGGAAAGAGGCAAAAGAAAGAAAAATCTGTCTTCTGCACTACTGAAAGAGCAATTTATTACAGAGCATTTGCAGGAGACAGCATTTGTTGCCCTGCTGCCTTTTTTGCCTCTGTTGGCTGTCTAAATGAGAAATGGGAGTATATTAACCAACTCATGGGTTACAGAAGACGGCTCGGCATGGTCCCATCAAACTTAGCTGTGCTCAGGCAGGCCAGAGGTCAAGAGAGTGGTAGCAGCCAAGATTTAGAACCGAGTGCATCTCTTTAACCTTAACTGCGCGGAATGGATGGAGCCACTTTATTTCTTTAGTCAGGAGCTTGGTTGCAGTGAAAGATGTCACAAGGAGGAGGGCACTGTCCAGCCGGGAGCAGATGTGAAAGTGTATAGTGTAATGAGATGTAATATTCTTTAGGGGTCACAAAGATAAACTTAAGAAACATCTTTGTTGGGCTGCAGCTCCGTGTTTACCATCAGCCTTATAGGCTACCTAGCTGTTTGGACATCTTTGTTAATACATCATAGGCTAAAGAAATAGAGACTATGAATGAAAGGGAGATCTTACATGCAACTGAAGCCATTGAGTCTTTCCTCCTCTTTGCAACAAAATGTTTTTCACTGAGAAAATGCTTAGGGAATGCAGCACACTAATGACATATGCCCTAAAGTTTGATTTTAATGGGAGAGAAGGCACAAGTCCCATCATCTGCCCATGTCTTACCTCTCCAGTTCTGCCACAGAGTTGCTGCATGGCCTTGAATAATTCACTTCCATCCCTGACTTTGTCTTCCTCCTTTCCCATTCTTTGTGCACCTGTTGGGCTGTGAAATCCTTGAAAAAGCAAAGCCTCTTTGTATGCTCAGACAAGGCAGAGGATGGTTTGGCTCTGTTCTCAATTCAGAAATTCACTCTGGGAGTGAATCCTTTCAGGTCATTATGGTACTTTATATATTGATGCATGAAAGGGATCCATGCAGATGATCAGTTCTCAAATTATTCGGCAAATTATGACACTTGTTTTCAAAAATAGTCTTGCCTATATGCCCAGCTGAGCGCTTGCTTCGCTCAGAGGTTATGGCTGACATTCTGAAATTCTCTGAGTGACTCAGAAATGTGGAGATTAAATGGGAAATTTATCTTGAAGGAAGGACAAAATTACATCCCATTTATCTATTGAAATGGAGCTGTGTTTTGTTGAATGAAGATCATTTTTATTTGTTTATCTATTCCCAGAAATGCATCTCAAATATTTAGGCAGGTCAGGTGGCCAACCTCTAGGACTCTCTACTATGGCTACATCCAGCCTCAAAATGGGCAGTTAAGTAAGGAAAAGAAGGAGTTCAAGAAACTTAAAAGCAAGTATAGAATTCCTGGGACTAGAAGAAAGATTTAGAACATGCCTGCTTCTTTCTGTTGGACTTGTTGAACCTTTAGCACAGTAGTGAGAATGAGTACAGAATTAATAAAGTATGTGTAAGTTTAACAAGAATAAGATCTCGCTGGACTGATGTGAGACATCTGTATGTAGACCTCAGGTGTTGCCAGTCCACCTCTTAGCAGCCGTGTAGGTAAGGCTACATTTGTGTTGGTCAGCAACTATGCAGACAGGACAGACCAGGAGAAAAATCTGAGAGATACACAACTGAAAGGACACAGTAAGTACAGCATCATCTAGAATAATGCATTTCCAAATCTGAAAAGGATCGAACAGGTTTATAATATTGGCCAGCTCAGTAGTAAAAGGAGAGCCTACATCTTGTTAAGGAAAACTGCAAGAGAAGTTAATCCCCATTTAACAATAATAAATAATGGGTAGTATATTCTCAGATCCCCAAATAAGTGAGCAATTTGCAGGGAGCTGCATACTCTTTTCCCTTATCAGCAGCTGTGTATTTCAAGCCAGAAGAAAATGAGATGGGAAGTTAAAGGTTTGGAGAAGCTGGTTGGTAAAATGACAAGAAAAAGGCATTCTGCAACAGTCTCCCAGCTCTGAATTATAAATGTGTCCTCCATCCCTCCCCCACACATATGCAGTTGTACACACACAATTTCAAAGAGCTTGCATATGGTTTGGTCAGGCACTGGACCACTAAAGATAAAGAGAACAATTAAGAATATTGCATAAAAATGAAGCAATTTCTTTGCATCTGCATTCGCTGTGGAGATGCCTTTCTCTGAGCCAATTATTTTCAGATAATAAACAGAAGGCAATATCAGAGATCAGGTTGTCAAAAGAAGAGAATCTTAAAGAAACTGACAAAAAACCCCAAGAAATTGCCAGGCCCAAGCACTGTAAAAGTTAACAAACAGTAAAATGATCAGTAAGAGGAAATGCACACTTCTATCAAAAAAAAAAAAAAAAAAAGAAAAAGTAAGATTTGAAAAATCTTCAAATCTTAAGAGTTACAGATCAATTGGCCTTACTTCAGTGTAAGACCACCATCTGAGGCAAAAAGCAAAATAAAATATGCCAACAGAGCATCCTCTAAGAAAGCGAACATGCCGTGGTCTGTTTACAGAAATGCCATACCTCTTAAATCTACTGAAATTCTCTGGCAGACAAAGAGTAGAAAAGAAGCTTTCAGATGAACTGCCTGCTTGGATTTTTAGAAAGACATTCCTTAAGCAGAGGACTCAAAGAATTTTAAGTTTCCCATTGCTCCTACCTTTCCTTACCAACTAGGTATATGCTACACTCCGAAAGTGCAGGATGGAGGAGCATTTGGCTAGTCCTTGCCACACAAGTTTGTATACCCTTCTACAAGGAAAGGACTTTAAGGGAAACAAAGCTCTTCCACTCAGAACGGCCGTTTTGATCCGCGGAAAAGACTCTCAGTAATAGCATCATTTAATGTTTTAAAAGTCAGAATTTTAAAATTTTATTCCAAACAGAAGTGCCCAAAGCAGGAATACTTTATTATTTTTTTTTTTTTTTTTTTTTTTTTTTTCCCCTAAAACTTTGCATTGTTTTGAATATCTCCACTGTACATTTTTGTTTACCAGTCAAATGATACCGCATTTGCGCTTGGATTATGGAGCAGATCTAAAGGATGGCCTCAGGGCATTTCTGCAGCGTGAGCAGAAAAGTGGCCAAATGTTCTGTAGCCCACCAGTGGACTCCCCAGATCTCTGTGCACCCAGACTGTGCTCATATTTATGCCTAACCTACTTTCCAGCCACTTCTTGTGCCGTCACAGAGCTTTTGTAGATGTACCACTGGGGGCAGGGAAGAATGCAAAAAAAAGGAAAAAAAAAAGTGCTCCAATTCTGTAGCTATTCACCTGATTCTTTTGCAAATTTGGCCCTGTATTTCCTGTAATTCACAAGCTGATAGACACTCAGGAGACTCCTAACTGCTAACATTCCTGTCAGCCATGTCCCAAAGAACAAAGGCAAGTTGAAGTATTTTTTAATTCTACCCTCTCAGCTCATCAACGCTGAGTTTACATAAAAATGTATGAACATTACACTACACACACTGCTAATAATCAGAAACTAAAGCTTTGAAGTTTCCTTATTTCCCAGCTACTACCATGACAGATGCTTGCCAGAGAAAACTCAGGGGGCATTTGTTAGCAAGCATTTTGGCTAAGAATAGTGCCCATTGTGCCACTTAATATTTCAGCTATCTCTAGTGTAATCAGGGAACAGCAGTTACTTATTTATCTCACGTCTTGCTCCTTGCTAGCTACCTACTATCGCCAGCATGACCTCTGAAGCACACACATTAATTTTACCTCAGTATTTCTATAGCATCAATTAATAAAAACTGACTATGTTTTCAACAAACGCACATGTACTGATAAATGAGGGTCCTGACTTAATTGCTCTGTAAATTAAGAGCTCACAGTAGTGACAATAGAGAATAGTTTTAATATTTAAAAACTCATTAAATTTGTGTACATTTTGAATAATTAAAGTCACATGGCCACTTTAAAGAGCTAATTTAAGTTTAATTCTTAAATGTATATCACAGAAAAAATTGATCTGTTGAAAATTATAGGCTAATTTTTCAGAACAACTTAATTTTATTCCATTACTTCTCTGAAATTGTGCATACATATATATATATATGCACTTTTGTGACATTGGGATTAAACTGTACTTGTGTCAGATATCTACCCATAAAAATGTGAAAATCTAAAGTTAATGGCAATGTGTTCTTTTCTGCATTGCATCATAATTTTTTATTTTAATCCCTTAGATCTCACTTATTACATTTAAATTGTGGATGTTTTGGAGAAAACATTTTTTGTGTGTGTGTGTGTTTATGACTTGCAGCTGTGTAAAAACACAGTTCAAGCGCCCAAGTATGCATTATTTTGACAGGGCTTGAAAGTGTATGTTGAAACCACGGGACCTTTCAATTATGTAAACTCAGGGGACAGTCACAGCTAAGCCTTAAAACTTTCAGTACTATTGTTTTTTCTCAACTCAGAACACTTATTTTAAAAAGTATTATTTTAAAGGATAATAACCAATTTCCAACTGAGAGCTAAGAGTTGTAAGGACTGACAAAAAATGATCAACAGCCTCACTTGATAACTTTCGTAGAGTTCAAGAGGACAAGTCAAACAAGAAAATTGTTTCCTTAGCTTTAGGATCCTGCTTAGGACAGAAACAAATCTTGGTTATAGCAATTCACCTTTGTGCAGTTAACTTTTCTTTCTCTTGTGGCTCGTATGTCAATCTTCATATTGTTGCTAGTATTTAATCAGTGATTAAGCTGCCATAAAGTAAATACAGACAGATTGTGCTACAGCATTTCTAGGTTCTTTCAATATTATGAAGTGTAATATTCAGGTAGGTGCTCAGATATCAAAGTGATAGACACTTAATACCTAAAATAAATAGAATGATTCCCGATGAATAGTTGCAAAGTGACTTAAGTGTCTAGCTGGAGACAAGCAGATGGATTGTTGTTCACTGACTTTATTAAAGAAAAGTAAAGAGTACAAATGTTATGTGACTATCCATATGTATTTTCAAAATTAATTCCCTTTTGTGTACTGATTTTGCAAGAAAATTCCAGGAAAACAAATTCAGAGAAAGAAAAGGTCCAATCATGGCCTCCGAACATCACATTTAAACCACTATTTAAAAATTTTTGCAGAATATACACTCTAAACTTTTATTTTTGAGTAGTCCCATGGGAAAACTGATTTCTGAAGTTATTGAAGTGAACAGAAAAGTGTAGCATTACTTTTATCTGCTCAAAATAGCTCAGATTTTGATTGTGGGACTCTTAAACTGCTCACAGATTTGTCAGCAATTATTTGCTGTGATCTTACCTCTAATGACAAATACAAAAATGATGCAATCCCTCCACTTCCCTAAATCCCTTGCTTATTCATTCAGATTTCATACTTCTAATGACAGCACTGCATGGGAAAGTTACAGTCTGGTGATTCTCTACTATAAACCCACGTCTTTTTCAGCACCGCTGCTTCTCAGAGTAGAACCCCGCTCCCGAGAAACGTGGCCAACATACTTTCTTCATAGAGGTATGTAGCAATAAAATGTATTTTATTTGAATGGGTGTCCAGGTTTCCAAAGGATTCTAATCTCCCTAAGGAATAATGCTGTAGTGATATCATCATTTACTTCTTTAATCTTTGCATCATCTACTAACTTTGTCAATCACCAGTTCATCTTTTTCTCTTGGGTACTTCATAAGATTTTAAACAGTGAAGGGGCACAGCTTATCTTTGCGAAACCTTCCTAGAAACACACCATTTACAGTGAGATTTTTGTGGGACTAATTATTCAAAATGTGCCACATATAATTTATATTGCTTTATTTTAGTAATTTTATTTTGTACAGGTCAAGTGAGAAGTCTAATCTGTATCTATCATGTGAGTTACCTGCAATAACCAAACTTGTTATCTTTCTATACCATGAAGCTCAAGGGCTTGTTAGCAGATTCATGATTTGATGGAGCCATATGTCAGC
This sequence comes from Rhynchotus rufescens, assembly GCA_032273925.1. NCBI lineage: Eukaryota > Metazoa > Chordata > Aves > Tinamiformes > Tinamidae > Rhynchotus > Rhynchotus rufescens. The sequence goes on along the minus strand of JAVCKT010031428.1, from coordinate 25,015 downwards.
TTCTTCTCTGTAGCACAAAAGAAACAAAGGCCAGTGAAACCAAGGCTACTCGGAGGCCTCAATTGCCATTGTCTCATGTTAGGTATTGCGACTTTTACCATAACCATGATAATTTCTGACTTTCCTATGTATGCATACTCCCTGGATGAAAGAAAGGGAAACAAAGGACACATCAGCTTTCTAATGAATCTACTTCTCAGTTTTCCACTGGAGCAAAACTGTATTTAATCTAGACCTTTCTTTCTCTAATGCATGTTGTTCTGTGTGGAAATTTGTGAACAAAAAGTAAACACTGGGAGTAAATCAGAAATGCAAGAATATAAATGCTAAATATACATACTGTACTCAGATCCTTATTCATTTTTCTCCCTCTTTCAAAATAGGGCAGTATTCCTCAGCTTAGCCTAAGAACAGCCTACACATTAGGTTCTTAAGGATAAGCTTTTAAGGATCGTAACACATGTGGCTGTTTTATTATTCCATGTAAAATACTGAATTTTCTCACTCAAGTCCTTATATCAGCCTAAGATTTATTTCTAGTATGTGTTTGGCCTTTTTCTGCAGCCTCTAGAAAGACTGCAGAACCTGTATGGAGACACAGTGCTAGTGCAGAAATCCTCTCACATATTGGTCATAGCTCTGGGGCCTTACATGGAAAAGGAAAATTTTTATAGTGTCTGGTAACACATTGCAGAGCACCTGGATCTTTTGTATAATATCTTACACACTTAACTCTTTGTTGCTGGCATTCTTCCTAGGTAGTGAGATATCTTAAAATCATATGTAAAGTAATAAGGCTGTCTAATGGTGTTATCTGACCTAATGCATTTAATGCAATCAGTAGAGGAAAAAAAAATTAATAACAACAGCTTGGAGCTGTGTTTAATGCATGTAGTAAATACTATGAAATATACCGATATACAAAAGCTACTGTAGGAAGAAGTAATGTACAAGCCTATAACAAACAGAATGTGTGAGACTCTGATGGAAAACTTTATTTTCTATGGGGTTTCAAGTCATTCTGTGGGAAAGGTGCAATTTTCTATTGAGCACTAGTATTCAGATTTTATAGTCATGGGCTATAACCCAGTCCATGCAATCAGTGTAAGAAGCTTAAAAATGGCTTGACAGTATATATTTTATGTTATACTTGGTAGGATGTCTCCATAAGGGTCATTAAAGGCAAATAGAAGCAAAAGATTTGCTAATATATATTAGAAAAGGGAACTTTTGAATCAGCCAGGCATGCCTCATTTAGAATGGGTTTTGTTTGATGTTTTCTTTGCCTTTTTTTTACTTTTTACTTTAACAATGCTGTTGTCCTACATTGTCCTCCTTCAGCATTTTCTCTGTTCTCGCATATCCAGACCAATCTCTCAGGAGCCCATCAAAATCTTCACCGCTTATCATAGATCATTTACATATTCACAGATAATATCTGTAAAAAGAAAGACCATTCACTGACCAAAGTAAGTTTATCTTTATTTTAAGAAACAAAGATGACAATATTCTAAGATGATATATGTTGGTGTGTGTATATGAATTGTATCTGTATATATGAATATTATATACATATATAAATATGCCATATTTATATATATATATAAATATAATATATATTGAGGCATTTGTATTTAGCTTTTGCTGTCCCACCTTCACACTGGCCATTATAGTGCCAGTAATGGACCTTGCTGTGCATTAAAATTCCCATTGTGGTCCATTACCACTTCCTCCATTGACAGCTCTATTGCTTCATCAGCTATTGTGATGGGTGTGACATTGATTAGAGACACTAGATACACATTAGCAACATCACAGCATGCATAATAAACAAGGTATCTGTTAGCATATGCTAAAAATGGGCACAGAAGCATGTAACCCATCAAGAAGCTCTATGTCAAGATCTGGGGAGCATCCCTGCACCTGGAGGTTTGCTGCCCCATCTTGGGGCTGTCACAGCCACTCACCTGATCTGTGGTGCCTGCCTGCCCTGTTCCTGTGCTCATCCTCATCCTCATCCCTGCAGCAGAGTCTGATGGCTGCCCTGGCTGTCCCCAGATGCCCGATAAGGAGCTCACCCAACACCAGCCCTGGGAGTCCTTGGCCAATTCTGCAACCTGGTGGTCAGCTGGCCAAAGCAGTAGGAAAATGAGAGGATCTTGACAGTAAATCAAATTTGGTTTTTTTGCTTGTTGTCTCCTCCTTGCAGTCAGCCTGCTGCAGGAAAGAAAGAGAAAACATGAGGTACTCCTAAAACAAGCAGTGCTCTGCAGCAGTCCAGATCTTCTTCCTCCTCCTGCTATATCTCCTGCACGCCACCTATAGCTCCTTGAGTGATGGCTCTCTGATCAATGCATGCTAAAACAAATGGAAACTTTACACTGGCATTAATGAACTTTGACTCTGACCTTACACCTCAGGGAGCAGAAACATGGCAGTGCATTGTTAGAAATAGACGGATATCTTTGGGGCACTTTTTCCTCCAAATGCACTAGTCTGAGAGTATTCAAGTTGGAACAACATGAAGAGTATCGGTCTTTATGAATATGAGAATTTTTGAGAATATGAATTCTCAATTTCATTTTGAGAATATGAATTCTCAAAATATCCTCCCAAAATCATAGTAAAAACAGTAGCTTTTCTCAGAGAACTCAGAGAAAGCCAAGATAGAATTTAGGAGAAGCTCAAACAAGAACAGACCAGAGACTAAGTTGCTTAAGATGCAAAAAACAAAAAAGGATGAAGAAAGTTAGTAGCGTCTTGCTTTTATAGCTTGATGGAAGTACAAGCTTTAACTTGAAATTGGCACAGAGGATGGAGAACCTTTGCTGTTGCTGTTTATACCACCTCCTAACCCCTTTGCTTTAACATTTTCAGAGCCTATATGACCCTCAGTTACTTCAAGCACCAATAGGCTCCCAAGCTGGGTGTAGTTTTCACCTTGCTGTCTTTATTTTCATCAAGGATGCTGCTTAATGCTCAAATTCCATCTTCAGTGCAGATCCCATGTTTCTTCCTGCCTTGTACTGCTCTGCTCCTGCCTTGGTATTGACTCATTCCAGCTCCTGTAATCAACACTTGCTCATCTGACTGTATCATCCCAATGTGAGGTCATTAAAACTCTGTAGCTCTTGCATCTGCCTAATTAAACTTATTTTCATGTGTACAATTATAGATAAACCGCTCAACTTCTGATATTCCCAGTACTCTGCCTTTTCCCTCTTCAGCTTGCCTGGATCTAACAAAATTGGTTCTTATCTTGTCTCATATTCCCCCTGAAATTCAGTGTCCAAAGTATGTTGTAGATCCTAACTTTCTCTACCTTCATTCAGAAACATCAAGAGAAAGAGAATGACTGGGAGAGAGGAAGGTTTTTTTTTTCCTCATAAAAATCACTCATTACTGCAAACCAGCACCCTACCCTCATCCACAGCATTTTGCTGTCATTTATTAAAGTATTTATAAAAGATGTGCAGCAATTCTATACGGAATAAACCCCTTTCTCTCCCTTTATTTCAAGCTGACTCTTTATATATGCAATGTAAGCCACTGATTACAAAGTTGATGCAGTCTGTTCCTTTTTCCCCATTAACCCCCAAAAGCACTGTGCTTGGTACAGAAAAGGCTAGCAAGAAGTGCTAGCAGATGAACTCACGGTTGATAGATTTGCACACTGTTTGAAAGAATCATGTGCTTGCACATAGGATATGCTTCCTATCTGGGGTAAGTGCTTTAAGACTGAAAAGTTTCATTTAGTTTCCAATTATTTTATTTTATTTTATTTTATTTTATTTTATTTTATTTTATTTTATTTTATTTTATTTTATTTTATTTTATTTTTCTAGGGAGCTAGCTGAGCTCCAAGCAGGGCAGGTAGCACCGTGTGGCCTGCCCAGACACCTGCCCATCCTGAATGCAACCCCATTCATTGCTGCCTGTCCACATCCTTCCTTCCCTCCTTCCCAAGCACCTTTTTTTCTTTTTTTTCTTTCTTTTTTCCTCCTTTTTAAATCGCTTGAAAGGCTGATAGAAAATTAAGAATGTAGTAGCCATCACTAAAGAGCTTCCTTGGAAATTGTGGGTATCACACCACATCTTTAAATCTTTACAGCGTTATATCACACAGCTGCTGCACTTAAGAGTTTTCCAAATCCTGATTACTAATAAACAAAAAATGAAAAATATTATTTATCTGTTAAGCTTGGATTTCCAACTGAGTGACAAGAAAGAGTTGAAGGAATTATTCTTCTCTTAATCTAACACACAACGTGTATTTTCTTGGTTTTGGCATTCTCCACATGTACTGGAGGACTTAAAAAACAATGAAGAATGAATGAATAAAAAAAACAAAAGAAATAAAGAGTTTTGTGGGGTTTTTCTTTGTTTGTTTTGAATGTATATATGTCAGTAAAAAAAAACTGTCAGAATTTTTGTCCTTAAAAACAGTCAAAATGTGCATCATTGTGAAGCCTGGTAGAAGTATTTGAAGCCACACACAACAAGCATAAAATTTATGGCAAAGGCACAGAGCACGTCTGCGATTTATTCCCTAAAAATATATTGACAAATAAAACTCAAAAACAGCAATATCAGTCTCTGCCCACGCCACCACAAATTACATAGCATTATCCTTCAGATTAAACGCTAAAGCAGGGGAGCCCAGAGATTTGGAAAGGCCCCCACTAATTAATCCCAAAGCAGGCAATATATCGATAGATGCACTATTTTGAATTAAAAAAAAAAGTAGTAGTAGTAATGGCAATATTTAACTAAGCGGATGGGGGCCGTTCCCGAAATGATGTCACGGAGCCCGGGAGGCATTGTCACGTTCAGGAAATTAGCATGGCCTCATGGCAGCAGAAAATTTCCTTGAGTTGCAATAAAGCCTAAACGCTCTCCGACTCCCGTGATCCTTTGTAGTCCTCATTTTAAAGCACTGCCTTAGTGCGCTAAACCTGCAAAGTTTTCTTTTGAGCGGCTGTGAGTTGATTAGATCTATTTCAGCCTAGTAGTGGTAATAGGCTCCTCTCTGTGAAACTGCTTAGCCTCTGCTCCCCTGGCAGCTGGAGAAACTGGAATTAATCAGGTCTGCTGGGGACTTCTTCAGCATCTCCGCAGGCCAGCGACTCTGGAATCATTTACTACAGAATCTTACTGTCAACTCTTTGTCATTTAGGCTTTTGATTATGCTTGCTTTCTTCAGAAAAAATGGAAATGGGTGACAGATTATCCTAATGCAGAATTTCACTAGTTACTTTTATAGGCATCTATTATCCTCCTTTGTACTGTCCATAAAAAGAATGTAGGTGGGTGCAAGGATTTTTGGGGGCAGAAAGATGAAGAATGCGCTGTTGAAATTAACATATTCCTCCTAATTAAAGTACGCTTCTTCCTAATAAACTGACCCTCCCCACCGAAATAACAGCATATTGTTTTGCTGCTGGCTCGCTATCTAGATTCCCCCCCACCCCCACTTCTTAAAAATCAATAGCTGGGGAAAAAAAATCTTGAATATCATTAGTTACTATGCTGCTGTCCAATAAAAATACTTTCTACTAAATATACTATGGATTCAGCCTGATTTTTAAAGATGCATTAAATATGAACCTTAAGAATAAATGCATATTTGCACAGACTGCTAACTACTTAAAGCTCTAATGAAAAGCAGGTAAACAGAGTCTGCCCTGGAAAAAAAAAATCTACTTTCTTCTCAGCATTTTATCCCCTAAATACATGGTTCTATAGACCTGGTGTTCTGTCAATAAAGTCAATGGGCAGTCTGGTGCAGTCCTTAATGAAATCATCATCTCTTTTGACATTTAGAATTTTTGAGTCTTATATTACAAAGTTATTCATAGTGGTATAAATCACTTTGTGTATATGAGTAGTAATGCTACATGAAATTCTGAGAATCAAGATTTTCATAGGTGGTGTAGAGAAATATTATACAGCAAAAAGTTGAAAATGCTATCAAAACACATTATTGATATGAATCTTTTGTGTTATACATATAGGCATTTAATAACATAAAGAAAGATAAAAGCATTTTGATGAGTAGTCTTCATTTCGCTAAGGAATCTGCCAAAGGATGCTCTCCCCAAGCAAACAATAAAGAATAGCATACAAATAAACATTTTTTTCTTTTATCTTTATCATATTCCTTTTTGATTCTTCTTTGTTGTTGCTGCCTGGTTTAGTTTCATTGTAGAGAGCAGATATGAACAGGAGTTGCCATAACATGTTAAATACATTGAAATTTTAAAACAATGCCTGATTTTTTTAAAACAAGCCTGTCTTTAAAAAGTAGGCATTCCAACTTTAACTGTTTCAGTATTAATAGCCTATACAATTCAGAGTATTACAGAAACAATCAGCAGCCTACAGAAATTTACCTCAAAAGAGAGAAAAGCCTTCCTCATTATGTTATTTTAATAGACTTGTAACTCCAACAAGCTTGTGCTCCAGAGGGCTGAGATATGAAGCATATATATGCTTCATATATCACCTAAATTTCTCATTTGTCCTTGTCTGTTCATATCCGATTGACTCACAAACTTGTGACATTGAAGAACCAGAGGTCTGATTTTCTTCTGCTGACAAATGAACAGGCTGGTTCACACGGGCTGAGCTCCGACGTGGGGCAGAGTGGCTACCTTGAGTCAATTTAAATGAACGGTAGTTTCTTTGCCTGCCTGTCTAGTGGGAGCAAGGGCTGTGGCTCTCACATTATATCCTGCAGCCGTGGCTGCTTTTTTGCTCCTTTCCTCCCCTAGGTCATCTCTGGAGAGCATCCTCACCCTGCTCACTAACCAGTCTGCTGAGACACATGTCTTCCTCCCGCCTGCTAAAAACCAGGCCCCAAACCCCTGCCTCTTCCCTCATTCGCATGTAATGGAGCAGGGGCAGAGAGGCGAGGGCAGTTTGACATTGTCCCTTCTACAATAAAGCCCGCAGTTGGCAAAACTTAAGGCAGCTGAAAGAGAAAGACACTCACTAATTGAGCCATTTAGCACCAAGTGGCATGCCACCTGGAAAGCACCCAATCCTCACGCTGCATCTTAATATGGATGGAGAGTCTTCCTCACCCTTTCAGGGAAAAAAAAAAAAAACAAAAAAGAAATGAAAAAGAAAAAAAAATCACTTAAATTGCAGCTGTTTTATGTCTAAATTGTGGGAATTATCTCAAAATCTCAGGCTTTATATGCCAATAAATAATCCGAGTCTGAAAAATCTCAGACAGCTAAACAAACTAAATAGGTCAGGTTTATTCTGTTAATGTTCATGTTCTCTTTCTCTATTGAATACTTGCCCTTCTTTTATCCTTAGGCTACTGTGGTTATTTGTCAATGACAATTTGTTGAGTTTGGATGCGTTCTTCTTCTCAAGAAAAGGACTTCAGATTAGATCTGTACAAATATTGAGGCAGCTAACCTTGGGAAGTGTCCACTGACATCACCATTCTTAGCTAATTGCAGACGTTGAAGCCTCAAGTAGTAAATATTTAACAAGGAGAGGGGGTGTCTCTCTCTTCTGAATGGCTCCCAGGTATTCAAGATACTGTGTCATTTTACACATGATGAAATATGTTTTATCCAAGACCTGCCAAACTGTGTGCTGCAGATGTTCAATTGAGGTTTCAAACCCTATCAAACACATGTGAAAACTAAGTACTATAAAATTGTTCCTTTAAAATAGAAAGCAGTATGGAACTTCATTCTATATCGTTAACAAATAATATATGTCTTCCTTTCAACAAACTATCCTATTAAAAATAACAAACAATTCCATATTTTCTTTTCCATGCAGCTTATTTTATATCAAAGCTATACATTACAATATTTTTTTTTGTGTGCATTTAACAAAGACAGCAAAGCTGCTTGTCCAGCACAGCAAGCCTTAGAGTACTTAAGACAGAAAAAAGTCTGAGGAAAACAGGAAGCATACCAAAAGGGTATGATCTAGGAGGAAAATCCAAAACAACTGACTATGTTCAGAGCTTTATTAGTGAGATATACAGCATTAAATTCCATCTTTCTACTGAAATCTCACAATTCTTATACTGAGTTGCAATACTTCCTTCAGTGCATTTTTAAAGAATATAATAGAGTTGAAAAAAAATCTTTTTGGTCTTTGAGCTCTGTAGTAACAGCAGCAATTTTCCTTACTTTTTGTTCTAATAGCATATATATGGACAGTCATACAACTCCTGAAAGCCTGGATTTTTTTCTATTGATAATGTTTAATGAGTAGATACAGTAAAGAAGCAAAGACACACACTGGAGCTTAAAATTAAAAGGGATTAATTAAGAAGGGTGAGGCTTTTGAACTGAATTGCTTTAAATGAACTGGGAGAGGTACAAATCAGTCATTACAAAAATTATGTAATTTTAGGTCTTAGGTTAAGTTCTGTGAACTGTTTAATGTCATAATTGGCTGCTGCCAAAATCATCAAGTTGAATGAAGCTCTAAGTTTAAAATGTCATAAACTCTCAGCATAAAGATTTATATAACACAGGTATCTGACCTACCACCATGTGGCAGGATATATTTGTTATGTCTTATTTGATTTTACAAAGTGAAAAAAGAAAAAAGAAAGGAAATGTACACATTCTGTACAATATCAAAACATTATGAATCTAGTCTGATATTTGCATGATGTATTCCAAAATTTGTGGTAAACATAGTTGTTTCTTATTAAAAAATAAGACTTGACTCTCTCAGTGGAAAAAATCTATGTTTATTGTGAAGAGGGTGGTTAATGTCAAATCTCAACAGTGTGTATTTAGCAAGGGTTCAAACAGAACATTTCATAAACCAAGCAAATTCTCAAGTTTTGCAGCCACTACATGGCTCTAGCCTGTATATATCTACCCTGTAGGACTTTCTTTACACTAATGAACAAAAACGAGACTATAGTTACTTATATCTGTTTATTAAAATGTAGGGTCAAAATATGGTGTCGTTAACTGTCCTATAGGAAGGATCCTACTGCACTGGACGCCATGGAGCGCTCAGTGGGGCACAAGAGTGAAACGTTGTCTTGCAAGATGAAGTTGAAGCAGAACATAACCAGTCCTACAAGTGAAGCCATTCAGCTTGGAGCACCAACGTGCAAAAAGATATGAGCAACACTGCTGTATTCTTATTTTGTACACTGCCATGAGCTTAAAAATAGGTGATCTTATAGGCATTTAGGGAGGAGGTGAAACATAGATAGCCTCCCATTTTAACATGAAGAAAGATGGATATTTTCAGTCTTCCTGCTCACCTGTAGCTCCTTTGGCTCCATTGTGGAACATATGTGGGTCTAGAAAGAAATGGGGAGAGGAAAGGAGATCGTATGACTTAAGTTTTGATTGTCTATGAGGCAGGCTGCTCTTCATTTGCAAACACATAAGTAGTATCTGTTGCAGTTCTTTTTGTGGGGAAAGTAAAAAATGGATACTAAATTTTTTCCAACTGTTCTGAGGGTGGGAGATGATCTGTTCCTGGCCTGTGGTCCGTGCAATACTAGCTGGAGTTTCACAGACAACTAGTTAGCCATGTGTTTCTTGTTTCCAGAGATTTGTACAAATGTTGGTATCTCCATTGCAAACAAAAACCTGAAGCAAGCAGGTACCTACTGCCTGCACCGCATTCACACTGTCCAAGGTCTCATTCATAGAGAGGTTTTATACAAAATCCATTAAACAATTACATTCCTTCCCAAATTCTTTTACTTTTCTAAGCAAATAACTTAGCTGCCATGAGACTTTTACAGGGGAGAAGAGAAAGACACACAGTCCTGAACAGAAGTGACTCTCACAGAACAGGTCTATTTAAATGACATCCTTTGTGTAAATGCACTGATAATCAAAGCTCTTTAAAAAAAAAAAAAAAGAAAAAAAAAAAAAAGAGAGAAACTACCGGCCTGTCCATATTCCCTTTCTTTTCCTCTTCTCCCTACTTCATTTCTGTTACTTATCCTATTCTCAGCCTGCTGCATTTCTGGGCTTTTGTTTTGGTCACTGGGACCTTTCCATTCCATGCCTATCCTTCATTCCATGCCAATCCTTCATTCCATGCCAATCTTTAGAAGAAGTTACACTCCTCCAAACCTTTTTTTTTTTTTTTTCCTGATGAGGTCAAAGCAAAAGACTATCTGGGAAGACATCTCTGGACTCACTCTTGACTAAATATCCTTTTCCCCCATATTTGTATTTAGTCCCTTGTCCTCTTTCCTACCCTGAAACTAATTCCTAATTATTTTTTTTCCAATCAAAAATGCAAACAAGAAAAATGGTGAAGTAAGGAGAGAAGATGCACTTTCAGATTACTGGAAATGCAGCAAATATGCATCTTTCCAAAATTACTAGTTTAATTTCAAAATGCAGGAGGGATACAAAAAAAAATGTTTAAGCAAATTCATTGAAAACTAAAACAGAAAGTCTGGAAAAGTAGATGAAATGACCAGCTGGAATGATGATGTTTAGTTTAATTTCCTTTTGCAGATTTTTTTTTTTTTTGATAACATACCCCTTCCCCAACTTATTTTTCCTCAATAAACACAAATCAGAGATTTAACAGAAGCCACAATGAGGCAAATATGCGTCTTCTCTGTAATCTGTGAGGTACTTAGATTAGTTTACAGCTCTGCGGGGCTGAGAATGCTTAGTCTCATCATAACCTTTCTTATTTCTGTAATGCCTGAGACTGGAGAGGGGTTAACAACAAATGTCTGCTTACATCTTTCACTAAGTTTGGCCATAGAGGCTGATGTGGAGTTGTCCATCTGCAGTCCCACCTTGTAAAGCAGACAGAAAAGCTCTGTGCACACACACAAACCAAAGCCTTTCCGTTTGCTTTCGGGGGTTAGACAGCAGAATTATTTTGATAGGACAGGGAAGTCTGAGGATTGGCATGCAAATGTTCATAGCAACTGTCCCACTTTGCTCCAATTCCTGTTTATTACTTCGTATTCTTTACAGTATCAGTAAATCCCTTCAAGGCTGCTGTTATTATTGAAGAGGGGTCCGCCTGGGAATGTTTAGGTCCTTTAGTAACAGCCTTAGGCCAAGATCTAATGTCTCCTGAAATAGGATTCACAGCTTAAAGGAAATACTGATGACAATTCGTTAGGGCATCATAAAAAAATGTCTGTTTCAACTCAGAAAAAAAGCTGCTAAATATGTGAACAAATATTGTAGGTTAGCCACTTATTGTATACAGACTGCAGGATGCAAAGCTGTCCTGTAGTCCAATCTTCCTTCAGCTGCTTGCTAAGCCCTTTACACACACACATACACACACAAACACACACACACACACAGAAAGTCTATAATGTTTTAAATTATAATATAAATCCACTGTTCTGCTATTAATACAATTCCTGCTGCTGTCTGAGTCTTGAGACACACACATATGTAATTCTTCGCTGGCATTCAGTGTGTTATCTGGAAGGTCTCTCATTGCTGCTGCATCAATGCAAACCAGACTACACCCAGGCGAACAAAGGAAATTTAACTTTCATAAGTTGGTTTTAAAAATGCATTTACTTTGACTGCATTGAAAGAATCTAAAAAAAGATGAAAAGCATCTTTAGCATGCCAAAAACATCTGGTTTCATATTTTGAGACCAAAAGGAAATTGCATGAAGACTAAAATCTTGTTTTGATTTATATTATTATTGGAGGGTTGAGAAGCTGCCAGTCATAAAATAAAATTTTATGATGATAAATAAATAAGGAAAACAATCTGACAAAACATGTTGTGGAACAAAGCTCCATTTCAAGTTTAATTAACTGATAACAATGTTTATGATAGAAGAACTGTGCCACCAATTATACAGCTAGTAAATGCATGCTACCAATGCAAAGGCTGGCCTATAAAAGCCTGGCTAAAAAGGTTTCTCCTGCTGCAAAATACTTCCAAACACAAAAGGGAAGGTATTCTCCAAGTAGTAAATCACGGAGTAATTAAGACCCTCTTTGAAGACGTTTATGAGTAGGTCTTTATAGATTGTACGACAATTGCTCTGCTTCAATTGCACATTGTAAATTGCACAATAGTAGTAGCTCCTGCTTTCTAATAGTGATAGTGTCTGCAGACACTGACAGTTTAGAAATTGGTACAGTAGAGGTATATTTGTGGGGAGAGAAGTAAAAACCAAACATTTTCATCTCTGTGGCACTTTGCCTTTTTTTCAAAATTCTTACGTGCAATTGTAACAAAGCATTCCAGCAAGAAGATTATTTTAGAAACATGAAGATCAGCTGTGTAGTGCAGGGAGAAGTGATTCTTAATCGTACATGTTAGAGTTCAACCTCCCTTCTGGTAACTGAGGATTGCATTTAAAATTGCTATGTAGTTCCAGTCCTTGTGGTCTGAAGATGCTGGGATCACAGCCATGATATGCAGTACAAGTCATTAACTTTCAGTTTATACTATACTATAATTTGCCAGTTACCATATAAAATGCAATGTATGAAATACAAGATTTTGTATTACAGATATTATGAATCACTTGCTAAAATAATACTGACATTTCTGCGGATAAGTTAAAAAAGCTGGGCTCGTATCATAAGACTACTCCTTTTTCAACTTCTGGAATAACAGACCACATTTGGGAAGTCCTGAATTTGGCTAGCTGTAGGAACAGCGTATTAGCAATTTAGTTCACATGCCTTATCAAAGCTTTTCACCCCATTAACTGTAACTGAGCACTGAACTGTTGGTCAGAATGCAACACCAGTACAAATACTGCTGTTCCTCTCTCCTCCTCCCTTCCCCTCCTTTGTTTCACTTTAAAAAGGCAAGTCCTACCAAAGAAAAACACTCAAATAACACATTATATAGTACAGGTAGGCCATATTTCAAATGTTTTTCCTCAAAGAAAACATTTATATATAAAGCATTTAGATATATTAATAGTAAAGGTTTTCAAATGGAATAGAGAGATTTCCTTTGTCAAAGTCAGTGCTTGGTAGGCAGTAAACATCCAAAGTTCTTGCAGAACAATTCTGTGATTTTAAACTTAGATACTTTTGCAAGGGAAAGAAAATGAAATGAAAACCATTTTAAAGTTTTTTTTTTAAGGAACATGCACAAAATACCTGTAATTTAACTTTCTGCAGATTTTATGTTGATCCACATGCAATAGTTCCTTCTCCTTTGTATTTCCTACTGCTTTTTCATCTATATCATCTCTTCTCTCATTCTGATAAAGCTATGGGCAGTTTTCTCATTTTGAGATTATTCTTTATTTCGTAGATACACATAAAGCTCTCATTTTTTTCACTAATTAAATGAACTTGGAGAGATTACGAGGTTTTTTTTCCTTTCTTCTGTGTGCATGTACATGTCTGTAGAAGTTAACATTCCTTGTTGGGAATTACCACAGAAGTATTTTGACTCCTTATCTTGAATCCTACTCAGTTGATATAAAAAAAAAAGCTTGCTCAGCTGATGAAAGCCCAGAGCAATGAGTCAAACCATCCTCACAGAGACTCCCAGCTGCACTGAATGGGACTCTGTTTGTTACGTATATCCTCACTACATTCTTACGAAGAATTAATAAATCTTCCTCTTTCTATCCTACCTCTCTCAATATAATGAATAGATACTGGACATTAGGTTATATGGAGGGCCATGCTTTGCCTCAGGTAGTTGGTGCCCACCTCCTACAAGACTTGAGAGTAGGTGACTGTGCTTGACTTCTTGAAAGCAAATTACAAAGGTACATTGTTAATTATGGAGTGTTGTCCAATCCCTGTTATGGAGACAAGGGTCTTTAAAACATATCTTTGGAATTATACACAAATATTCCCTGTAACCTTTATGGCTTGGGGAATCATATTTTTCAAATGGAAAAGAAATAAACTGAAAGGAGCCTTTTCTTCCTCATATTTCTTTGTGTGTAAGGCCTGCACAATCAAAATGAGAGTATGCTTGCTAACATATCAGGGAGGAGTAAAACAAAAATAAATAGCAGAGAAAATCCTGACAAATGTACAAAAAATAACCTGAAGATATTGAGGACAAATACTTTTATCTTTTCATTTTTTTCTCTCATAGCTTTAGTAACTATTTATAATAATAGTGAGTTTAATATATATAGAAGCTTTTTTTTTTTTTTTTTTTTTTTTTTATTTTTATGTTAATTAATTTTAGCAATTAAATAAATTGGTAAAAA
>JAVCKT010031428.1:0-10835 GCA_032273925.1 Rhynchotus rufescens | reverse complement strand
AAAAATAATTTTATATTTTAATTTTTTTCTCTAATATTTTTATTAAATATTTATAATAATATTGATTTTAATATATATATAATCTTTTTTTTTTTTTTTTTTTTTTTAGTGTTCTGTTCCTTCATGTTAGCACTTAAATACATGGGGAAAAATGGTTTGTAGCTTTCAGATTGCTTTGGATTTCTTGATGTTCCTAGATGTCCAAATAGCCATGTGACTGATGCCTTTCCCTCAGAGTCATAGCTATACAGCAATCTGCACAGTAATCATACCATACAGATATCCCTGCATTAGTGACCTCCAGGCTGCATTACTGCAACTCAGATCTAGAAATTAAGCTGTATGCCCTGAAAAAGCTCCACACAGTTGAAAATATGACAGAATATCTGTTTAGCAAAGCAAATTGCCACATTTATCCACTTCAAGGTCTCCATCATGCTATTTAAACCTCTCAGTGTGATATGAGATCTGTGCTTCTCTGCCTTCCCTCACCTCCCCCTGCATGGCTGTGACCTGTCACGATGTCTCTATTACACTGGAATCATGAAACTGCTGAAGAGGAGGAGGAGGACATGTGGAGTAAAGGACACACAACCTTCACAGAAGTCAGACCAGAACTTCAAGTTTTAAGTCTTGGTGACAAAAAGTAACAGAATCTGCAGAACTCATGGCCCAATACAAAGCTCATCTCTGACTTGTCGTTCCCTTCACCCACACACATGTGAATCAAGCTGTTTTTCTTCTAAACTGCTATGAAAGAGAAATTGTTATTGTCATGATGATGAATAAGAGGAGAAGGGAAGAAAGGAGGATGCGTGGATCACATTGATCTCATCTGAGGTGACATTAAGAGAAATCAAATCAAATTAAAATGAATTTCAAATTTTCCTGAATAAAATCTGGATGCTGGTATACAGTCTTTCATGGAAAACTGCTCAGTTGTCTACAACCATCTCTAGTATCTCCCATTAATGACCTTTTTCTGAACTGCCTTTAAGTGCAAGAAAAGTGGCCTTCATTCTCTAACCTGGCCAATGCTGTGCTAGAAAGAAGCAGCAAAATAAATGAGAATGCAAAGCACAGAGGATACTCCACTTAAAAACCCTGGGAAATCTCAAGCATAAACAGTACAGAAATGCAGCACAGAGTTGCAAGGATGAAGGTAAAAAGACATCCCCCAGGCAATCAGGAGGTTTGAATTTGTGGAATATAATGCTGATGATAGATGAATAAGACTGTCATCATCTAAAATGTAATAAATATTATCCTTAGTAGTGTTATTGCTATTGTATCTGCTATTTAAAGTAAAATTAAGTATATATTAAGGGTTTTCTTCTTACATGTTAAATGCTACAGTCAGGAATATACAAAAATGAGAAAAAAATAAATAAGACTAGAAAAAAAGGATTGGCCTATAGAGATCTTTTTTCCCCCTGCTTTACATTCTGTGTCATTTCACTAGCTGTTGTGGCATTGCATATTTCATTAGGTCAAAACTGGGCACTCTGAACTAGAATGGTATCTGAGACTGCAAATTTACCCTTCCTATTGAATTCACTGGCACTTCACTGCAGTCTCACCACTTGGTAACAGAGGTCACCACCTGACTGAGATATCAGTTGTGTGCCTACAATTTGTCAATCTTCATTTGACACTTAGCTATTTTACCAGGTGATTAAATCAGTCCTACCAATTCAGGGACAACCACTTATGTTTCTGCATGTACAAAACTCAGCACTGACACAGTGTCGGTCTGCCAGGCTGGGCTCATGGTGTTAAAGCAGCTATGAGTGCTTTTTGTCTCAGCAACGTTGTAGACCTCTCCCAAAACAGAGAGACACAGAAGGGGTTTACAGCTATGCATCTTCCATTCCCCACTGGCTGTGCTGTTAAATTCAGACCCAGCACAGGCAGGTATTTGTGTCATTTACTGGAGTGTTGGTTTGAGTTTGCTTGCCTTGCTCTGTCCTGGGCATTTTTGCCTTGGTGTCTCTGAGTGTCTTTGCAGTTCTATCTGCAACGTGTCTACCTGTTACTGAAGGCCTCTATTCTGTCTTTTCAAGTGCTTTCTTATTTCCCATTTTAAAAACTGAAGTGAAAGAATTTGCATGTGATAAGCACTGAAACCAAAATTCCTCTTTGTTGCTAGAATTTAAAAATGATTTACACTGGTTAAAGCCATATCTTTAAGCATCAGTGTCTCTGGGCTAGCCTTTAAAATGTTACATACTCTATAGTCAAAATAGTTAAATATTTGCATGAAACAAGATAACCTTCTTCTGAGAAATAATGTGCATTTATAACACAATAATTAGATATATGAATATACCTAACAATCATGACAATGAAGAGAGAACAGTTTAATGTTTTTAGTCCCCTTGATACTGTCTGGGTGGCAGCAGGTGTTACAACTGGGACTACTAAATAGATAATATGTCTTCACACGTGGGAATGTGACAGCATATAGAGCAAAAAGCATGTCTCATGGAAGACGCTTCTTTTCTTCTTCAGTGGAAAACAAAGAAGTAGTGTAGGTCTCAGAAAGGGGAAAAAAAGGCTACAAAAGAAAGGTAAATAATTGCCCCTCTGGGTTTTCATACAAAACCTTTCTCAAATGTGCAGCAATGCCTGAAGCTAATCTCTCAGTACTTTTTGTAGCTTCACTTAGAGTGATACTTGGCAGCTGCTCGATGAATCTGGCTTATCTGTTGCCAAATACATTCAATACTTGTGTGGCAACTGCCATTTTCACCAAAAAAAGAGATTGCTTCAACAATATTTACCACATTTTGCTTCTACTGTTTCTACTGTCAGAAACATAAATTCTGTAAATTCTGGTTTTAACCATTTTATTTTTTTCAGTCATTATTTGACTACAAGATTGGATACTAGAGCTCAGCAATGTCCCACTAGACCTACTATTTGATTATAGTCTGTTGACTGCTATATATGTGTGCCTAAATCTGCTAAATCTGTCTTGGCTCAAAAGTCCTTTCCTGCATTTCTCAATAGGCTTCTGCTTCTGAAAGTTGTCCTTGCATCCTTGCCTTGCCTTGCCTTGCCTTTCCTTTCCCTGCCTTTCCTTTCTCCATACCTCTGCCTGTCCTTTACGCTCATATCAGTGAGTTAGGAGTATGCAATTGCTGTAATGCTCCAAACAACCTGTGACTGCTTAAAAAAAAAAGTGCATTGCAATCAGCCTGGCATAGTCATCTTCTATAGATTCTGACTCTACTCTGGAGAAATTTGTCCTGTGTTTTTCTTCTTTTTTTTTTTTTTTTTTTTTTTTCCTGATCAAATACAGCAATTACAAAGTAGGGATTTATGACAGTCACTGGGCCCAGTGTAGGAATCTAAAGTAGGTAAGAGGAATCGTACCTTAAATGTGACTATCATTTCCTACAAGAGAATGCTTACAGTAATTGCTTAAACATAGATAACCAAAATTTAACTGACATTCATGCTGTATTGGCTTGCCTCAACCACCAAATTATTGTCAGAATCACTAGGTACTCTAAAGCACTCCCTGGCCTTGCACTGCCTTGAGGTCTCGGTCATGATCCCCTCTGAGTGCTTGGAGTGATAAAGATCCTCCATCCCATGTGGCCAGGGCAAGAAATCTTCTCCAGGCATCAAAAAGAAGCACTCTCAAACACACTTCAAAATTACAGATTTTTGAATTCTTAACATTGGCAGATATGTTCTTGGTTGTTTTATAAGAGCACATGAAGGTCATTTGGGGTCAAAACAAGGCTTCTGTCATTATTTGGTCTCTCACAGTAAACAATACTTTGGAAAAGGAGATAAGAAATGGACCAAATCTAGATTTGCTGGCTAAATCCCCTGCTGGAAACAAACATCAAAATATCCTCTGCCTCAACTGCATCCTTTTATTTTTTTTTTTTTTCCTCTCCCATTTTCTGAGACATCCACACTTCCAGAAATTGAAGTCAGGGTAATAATAGATTTCTGTACATTTTCAAAGGCCAGCAATTGAAGATTCAGAACAAATACTAAAGATCATCTTGTTTGTAAGCCACCACAAGCTCATACTCATTGGAAACTGGGCTAAAGAAACAAAAATATAATTCCACGGCATTTTCACAATATTTGGTCTCTCTAATCTCCTCAACCAGGGCTAAAATAGTTAAAATGCAGATGACTTCTCAGTGATTCCTATCAGCTGCAAGGAGCAAATACAGTTCACAAAAAACAGAACGGAGTTTAGGGAGACAAACAGGATTTTTTTTAGGACTTACCAAACTATATTAAACTATTTTCTCTCAGCTTTTCAGATGCAGATGACTAACAAATATTCTCCCAGAGCACTTCTGAAATCTGCTAATATTAATGCACTGACAAATTGATTCTGACATAAGGAACTACATACAGTAAACTGGAGTCAGTAATAAAAATAATGAGATTAATGTTAATTTATTTAAAAATGTGGGTGATAAAAAGCTATGTTTGCCAAATAGAAATAAAGACAATCTGATGGGGAAATGGCTTTATTTTTAAGAGAGTACCACTAAATCTTGCATGTGATCTTTCATAAAGTAATGTCCCTCTCAAAAGGTCTGAATACTTCAGATCGTCAGGGGCTGTTGGTGGACAGAGTAACTGTGCATGCTCTGTTCTTAAAGGTTTTGTCACTGGTCCTTGAGTGACATTTATAAATGTCTGCTATGTACAATTAACGGAGAATCTAGCTCTTCCATTCCAATATTTCTACTGCAAGCAAAGCTACATGCAAACTTGATGTATTCCACCCAACTTAATCCATATATTAAGCATTCAAGTATAAAAGTTCTCACGACTCATGTCCACACACAAAAGGTTCTACATCCCCTGAAACATGGGTTGTGAAACTTCATCATGGCTCAAGACCTGAGGCATGTTGAAGTGAAAAACATCTGAGATTCAAATCTTGAGGAGGAACAGTTTCTGGTCATGCTGTCTACATGAGAAAGTTTGTCTCAGAAGTCACTCTTGTGCAAACAAATTATTCACTATAGTAATTTGTGAAACTGTTGGGTATGCATCAAAGTTAAAAGGTTTCACTATGGAAAGAAATCTCAAAATCTTTTGAAGTTTTCCAGCAAATAATGAGTTAGATCTACCTGTCTTACAGGTAATGTAAAGTAGCATTGCATCACTTGTATGAACACCCCACTATTGTAAAGCTATACAGTAAATGAATAATAAGAGTTTCAGCTCTTAAATAAGTTAACGGGAGTGTTTTCATTGGACCTGCATGGGTAGATAAAGTTATATAAGAAACTAACCAAAAGCGCAAAAACACCAGAGAGAACCAAGAGGTCCAGCAATCTGTTTTAACATGTTGTGCAGTACCCTTTGTATAATATTCATTCATTCATTTGCATAATATTCTTTATAATAATATTCTTTATCTGTACAGCTGCATTTCATCACTTTCACCACAAGGATGCTGGTTCAGTTCAGGTAGTCTTTTATATTATTTGAATAATGCATATCATACATGGGAAGTGAGTTCTAATAAGCCTGCCAAGACACCCCTCTTCTGTTATTGTGCATGATGGCTGATTAGAAGGTTAAGCAGGGAAAAAAGTACTGGTCTATAGCTGGCTTCAAAGATTTTTAATGAAAATCACATATAAACTGGATTAAGAAGAAAAGGGCCATATCTGATTGGATTAATGTGTTCATATAATTAAACAGGTATAAATTTTACAGGACAAAAAAGCTCTAGATCTTTTTTTTTTAACAAAGAATCTGTCCTGTTCAGTCAAAGCCATCTAAGTAAAAGGTGATTGATAATGAAAAATACATGTATTCACAGTAAAAATAACCTTTTATTCTGTAAGCACTTTAAATAAGGCTCCTCAGAGGTGTTCACATATTGTAGAAACTAGAGATGGCTATCTGCATCTGAATCATTTCAGAGAGCTTAACATATATCTGTAGATTGGAGAAGAGAGTTTAAAAAGTACAAGAGAAAAAAAACATACTAAAAAGAACACCGAGCATTTCGTCCCTTTTTTTTTTTTTTTTTTTTCTGACCATCTGAATTGATTTTGCTTAAGATTGTGAGTGCCTTTAGTACAAAGCAAGTGGCAAAGTAGAAAGCCCATTTCTCCCATCATTCTCAGCTGGCCTCAGTAATTCAGCAGGAACAGCCGGCTCCACGTTTCTCTGATATGTCAGCTTCATTCTTTTTTTCCTTTTTTTTTTTTTTCCTTTTTGAGCACTCCAGTTTGCAGAGAGTTTGCCAGAGACGGCATGGAACTGGATCCATATAGACAGTAATTATCCAACCTTGCCCTCTGAAACCAGGGACCAAGCATGCCGAGTGTGCTAGGTATGCCCAAGTAGCCATATGGATTGTGGATACCACACCCATAGGTGGTTCAGACATTGAGTAGTTTGCTAGTGATTTTGTTATTGTAGTCAAAGGTAATTTGGAAGAGACATCAGACTGCTTCTTTTGTCATCAGGAATATGTTAAAATACCTCCTTTAGGTAAACTCAATAAGCAGAAAGAACGAACTTAAATTTCTAGAGACATTCTTCTATTTAAGCAAAAGGAGGCTTGAAGAAAGTAGATCTGCAGCCCTACCACTTCCTGTAGCTGTATTTCTGAGAGAAGAGAAGACTGGGAGGAGATCTGATCGATATGTACAAATATCTGAGGAGAGAGTGGAGGAAGGAAGGGGTTAAACCCTTCTCAGTGGTGGCCAGTGGCAGGGCAAGGAGTAATGGGTACAAGTTAAAACACAGAAAGTTCCATCTGCACGTGAGGAAGAACTTCTTCATTGTGAGGGTAACAGCCCCGTACCAGGCTGCCCAGAGAGGTTGTGAAGTCTCGTGCTCTGCAGATCTTTCAAACCCACCTGGATGCAACGTTGTACCATGCGCCCTAAGTGTCCCTGCTTGAGCAGGGGAGTTGGACTAGATGATCTCTAGGGGTTCCTTCCAACTTCAACCATTCTGTGATTCTGTGATTTTGTGAAGTCATGGGCATTGTCTTTCTTAATAGGCAGTGACCATCTTTCAAATGGTGAGCAAGCCAGAATAGGATTTTTCTTCATATTTTAAACAAATTATTTTATTCAGCCTCACATCATATTTTAGGCAAGCATACAAGGAGGCTTTTAATTGATATAAAGCTGAATTTCACCAGACAAGAAGAAAAAGGAGTAATTGTTTAGCTATGCTACAGCTGTATTAATAAATATATTCTTAATGTAAAAGCAAGAAAACATTTTTCCAAGTCCTGATTTTATTAGATGTTTAAAAAGCCTGGACAAAAGTAGTATTTCATGATCATAGTTTCTACTTCATTTCTAAGCTTTACATGTTTTGGGGACTTCCCTTAATGAAAACTACTAGGTAGGTATTTAGAACTACTACATGGTTTGATGGCTCTCACAGCAGTATCTCCCTTAAAATGACATATATACATACAAAAGTCCAAAGAAGTTCCACCATTTCAAGAAGAACAGAGGCCCTATTTTTATCAATTAATTATTCCTAATTTGTTAGAGACAAAAATCTGCAATGCCATTAATTCACCTGCAGACTTCCCATTGCTTTGAGTAGGAATTGTACAGGAAAGTCGATTGCAGGGATGGACACTTCATAGCAGTTTAAATGAAATGAGCCTCTGCAATGAGCAAATGAACACTGAAGCCAATCCGAGCCAAGACAAGCACATCGACATACTGAGTGAGAGCTGACCTGAAAGGACGGAACATCAGGTGCAATTGTAATTTTTCAGTTTTAAGAGACAGATTAAGTGCTGAGAGCAGCTGGCAAAATGATAGAGATTATTTACAAGGGTTTTTGTTTTTTCTAGAGCCGGGTCCTGTTATGAAGGTCAAGGGACAGACCTTCCTGCCGTTCAAACAGAACTTTTTGGAGGCAAGACTGAGTCTCTGCCATTGAAAAAGCTTAGTATTTTAGTTTGACCTTAAATAGTACCTGCCTAGCCACCAAGCATCATCCTTGCAGCCTAATTAATGAAAAAAGGAAAAATAGGCTGAGCACTATTTTTTTTTTCTTCCGGAAATTTCTCCGTATTCTTTCCTCACTCCCACTGTTCTTTCAGGGGCCTGAGTTTATTTCTTTGTGAAACTACTTACTGTACTGATCATTTAATAAATCTCAAGGATTAGCTGTTGTCTAAATTCCTCCACTCTAAAAACCAACAGAGGCTCTCTGCAGCTGAACATGTCTTTCCCAGTAAACGGTTTCCCATTAAGGGGTTGGACCCTCATCTGTACTGAACCAGCCTACTGGGAGAAGCGAGTGTGAAGACCAGCAAATCAGGTATCATCTTATTACTTTTCAGGAGGGAAATCAGTATATATTTGTCATTGCCGATGCTACAAATCACAGGCCAACAGCTGTTGTAGTGGGATTGAAGAAGATCCAGAGACTTTATCAGTGCAATGAAGATTAGTTTTTTTTAAGCTTTCTTGGATAATGTTATAGGGAACTTCATCTGAAGATACCTGAGAGTTCTGTTTAGCCACTAGAAAGAAAAATGCGATATGTCTCTTTGCAATTGCAATGCTTAATACTGTGGATATGTGATTGTATCATATATGCTACAAACATGATTATCTATCTTACAGGCTAGGATTTCAAGTTTGATCTTTAGTTTCAGCCTTTGTTTCCTCTTGGATCCATCTTGTCCCCCTCTAACCTCTGAAATGGCCATTCCACAACAGAAACTTTTCAAAACCAGCCCCCTTAAATCTATCTCAAATTTACATCAAATTTACCCTAACTTAAACCATAGAAAATGACAGGTTCTGAAAATGAAAATGAAAAAACTCTTTTTTTTTTTTCTAAGTACAAGAGATAGTTTTCCCTGGTAATCAGGGAACAAAGCAAAACCAAGAGTTAAACCATCAAATTCAGAATGTTCTGTGATAAGTAAATATATAAATAAATCTATCTCTATCTGTAAATAAGTAAATAAGTAAAACTATCTTCCTGATTGTTTTAGTTATAGGGATTTCTGTTTTACTTATAGGGATTTCTTACTTATAGGGATTTCTGTTTCTCAGGGAACTGAATTGCAATAATCACACTCCTGAATACACGCACATAGCTATACATCTGTCTACATGTGCGTACACTTTACCTTTTGAAACAACCTTCTCCCCAAATCTGTCAGTAAATACTGAATGTTTCACTATTGCAACAAAGAAGTGAAACATAAAATGCACAATGCATATACTTAAGTTAGTATTATTCTTAAATATACATAAACTGTATTATACTGAAGTGAAGTTAATGGTATTTTCTAATTTTTTATTACAGGTCAGCAGGATTGTGAGAGCCAATATGCCTCACAGAGTAACTGAATCAGTAAAAATCTGCTTTATGCAGGATAGTTTTGCTGCTAACAGTGCAGTCAAGGAAAAAAATGACAGTCAAGTCTAAAATACCTAATGAAGAAGAAATCAAAAAGAACACACAAAAGACTTTATATTACTACTTAATGCTTCAAAATTCCTTTTCATCTGTAAAGCTCCTTCTAAGCATTAGCTAAGAAATTTTCACAAACTTACTCTCTGATATATATTTTCCCAATCTGCAGATGGAGTAATTTATAGCAAGTGATGAATAACCTTCCTAATTTCACAAAAGGAGTCATGATGCACTTCAATTTGGAGCTCAAAAATGAATTCAGATCAATTCCTGCAGAGACACTGTCACAACAGTTAAAAAAAAATTAGCTTTCCTTAAATTCCACTTCAGAAATCCCAAGAACTAAACAAGAGAAACTTATTCATGGATGGATAAGTGGATCTTATTTAAGTGGATCATTCTGCATTTTGCTGCTCTTTTAGGACAGATCAGAATTATGGTTATACCGGCAAAAATGAGATGCATGACATTGTCTATTGCTGAGCTGCGTCTCTGTGGCAATCTATGTTTCCTAGACAGCCACAGAGAGAGAAAGAAAATGCTCTGCCCTGAATGGTAGAGCTCTGTTTTTTCAAGCTCTAAATTCATTTATTCCTGTGCAAAGGAAGGACTTATTTCACGTACCTTTAACTATCTTAATGTTAACTGTTTGTTTTAAGCTAGTCATCTAGCCTTCCTCTATAATTATTGGATACAGATAAGCACTTCCAGAAGGCAATTCATTCGATCCTAAAATAGTTATCTAAGGTAGTAATTTATTCTAAGCTAAATTAACTAGCTTAAACTGTTTAATTTTAGCATCTAAATCAGGCAAGATGAACTTCAATCCAAAAATTTTCAAGAATAGCAAAGCCAGAGGAAATAGCTATGCTTCCACAGAGAGAACACAAGCATCTGTTGAATGGAAATCATGATGCACAAAGGTCTTCTGCGAAACCAGGAGAAATCAATGCTCAACAAGTCTATGATGGCAGAAAGTTTTGTGCCATACTATGTGTACTGCAAGAGACTTTAGCAAAAAGACACTAATGGTGATGGAGGGATTGTACTGGCTGGGTCAGTGAAAGCCTTTACAGAAATGCAGAACTCTGAAGACTTTAATGAAAGCATATTTTGCACCAGCAAATATGTACTCAGTTTTAGTTCTCCTGTAAATGGCGTTAGGCCTCCAAAATGAAGGACGTTTCTTGCAGATAATCTTGCTCTACTCCATGTTTCTGTCTTTGGGACAATAGAGAGAATGAGACAAGATGACCAGAACATGTGGAGAAATCCACATGCGTTGAATGAGCCATGAGCAGACAGGAGCAGAAAGCCCCCAGGAGGAAGCTACTGCATGCCTTCTTGGCATGAACTGTCTACTGCTGTCTACTGCTCACAAATCTGCCACAAAAAAAAAAAAAAAAAAAAAA
>JAVCKT010031427.1:0-10064 GCA_032273925.1 Rhynchotus rufescens | reverse complement strand
TATTCTTATGTGCAGATATAGAGGTTGCTGACATCAGAAAAAATATTGTTTTATATTGTGGCATGGTGAAGTTGGATGAATTCGATTGAGTCCCCAAGTTGGTGTACGAAGACTTTGTATCTGCATTTGTCTTTTCAAATGAGATGTGATGTGTATTCTTGAGCAGTGAATAAATATAAAGTAATACTTCTATGCCCCTTGGGGAGATCTGACTGATCATTATTTATTACAAAGTATTCAGGCCCTTCAGAAAAGCAAACCTGTAGATACACTGAGTCCCTCAACTTGCAGTCAGATCCTACAGCCAGAGAAGTCAGAGGATAAATAGATGTTGGACTGTAAAGGTCTGTTTAAGATCACATGTGCAATAGAGAAAATACTGAAGACAAATAGAGGACCTTTACATGTCCAGTGTACTGGCTAGGAGGTATACAAGCTTTGCCAAAAAGAAAATATGAAGTATCTTTAAGGCTAAATCTCATTTGTCTCACTTGAACTCTTTCAGGAAAGAATTTGATATGGTACCATCTGGAAAATGGCTAGAAGAAGAACTGGAAGAATTATAGCTACAGACCGACTAACACAATGGTATTTTGTGGAGTTTAGAAAGCTGGAGAGACATGTTGGAAGGAAAGTACAGTGGAGCTATTAATTCTTGAAACTTACTTTGGTTAATATTTTCATTAAAGACCTTTGTAAAAAAAAGAAAAAAAAAGACTAGAATTTTCTTCTAATCCAATGTTTTGGAGCACTCCCAATGGAAAATTGGTTTGAGATATACAGGAAAGGCTAAATCATGCCGAACATTGAAGCAGTTTAAGTGGGATGAAATTTAGCATTATCAAAATGTAGCCATTAGCAAAAGAAATTTTCTGTCAACTGGAAGCACTCAAGACAGAACAACAGAGGAAAAAAGGACCTGAGTGAGTAACGGTGCTACAGAATGCCTGAGATCTACCAATACAAAGCTATTATGGAAAAAGCAACTGCAATCTTAGACCCTATCAAGAGAGGTATTTCCAGTAGAAAGAGAGAAATAATATAATTCTACAAGGCTCTTGTCATCTTTTCTATTTTATCTAAAAGTTATCTGTTTAATTTTCTTGTAATTTCTTTCCTCTGTCCTCTTGTTTGGTTGGTTCACAGTTTCACTAATTGCATCCATTCTTTGGATGCGACGCACAGTCACAGTCATTAAAGTATATGAAATAGTCCTTTTTGAATGCCTTAAAAATAAACATATGGGCTCATCCACTACCACACACTCAAGAAGGAGTTAGGAGAAGTCAGGACATTTACTCTAAGTGAGATCATGACTTACTTTCTGGGTTCCTCTGGTACGGTCATGCATATTATATTGTTGCATGTCAGAGATACATCCTGATTTTCATCAGCCACTGAAAAACTTCTGCCTCTCTCTTCCATTTGCCTCATGCAGCTGAACTGAGGGTTTGGAGTGGTGTGGGAGATGTGGGTGCATTCTTCAGAGAAGGTCTCTGCAGGTGAGCACTTCTGATGAGACAGAATATATATACAGAGGAGATGCTAACTGCCTCCTTATCAGGAAAAGAAGGCATGGCAGTGTTTATTTCCTTTGATGTCTCCATCTGCATCATTCATAATCTTTTGTGTCATATATTCTCAAGACTATATATATATAAAAAGTCATTAATTTACCTTAATTTGGCTCAGTTTTATTTTGCTTTAAATTAACTGAATAACAGCAACATTCTTGAAGTTGTCCACCTACTGCTAGACCAGCAGGAGTTACACCTCAAGGAGTGGTGTAACTTCCAAAGAATGCAAAAGATCACAGAAAATGTCACACTTTGGGCTGCAGGACAGAGGAGAGCAGGTAGTGCACATGAAAAGAGAAGCAGAAGTGTCTTTCAGCAACTGGTGGTAGCCACAAGGTCTCTGACATGTAATGAGGTCCTCAGCTCCACGTTTGACCCTGACTTTACAGCTTTGTCATAGGTCATTCTAATGTATTTGCAGAAAGAAGTATTAAATTTGGCTTTTTAAAAAATACTGCTGTGTCCTTATAAAAGGAGAAGATCAAAAGCAATGAGTGAGAAGAGGTCTTAAGTGAAGTCCTGCTCACTTAGATTTATTTTCTCACTTTTTCTTATAAAAGTTATGGATTTCTTCATATAGGCTCTTAAAATAAACCATAGTAATCCTGTTTCTCCAAAGTCAGTCAATCAGGCCGTAGTGGGCGGGCAGCTTCCATGGGAAGCCCTACAATAATAACATTTATCCTATAAATAACAAACTGGTTCATGTGCTTGATGGAAGGAAATAAATTTTGAGGGTTATTTCAGCATCAAATGATTGAGAGGTTTATTGTATAAATCAGAAGTGAAACATGTTATTAAAAGTTATGAAAAATACGGTAACAGTGTCTTAATAACTGTAAAATGCCAGTCAAAACATGGTATTTTGCCATGCTGCTAAATTCAGCAGCCTTTCCCCACGAAATATATTTTCCCTGTACGTTTTTAAGTAAATATTTTCTTGGGAAATTATGAAGTGTATATTACTTAGGAAAATCTAGTCTTGAATAAAATGCATTTGGACATACTATTAGCATGTCACAAGGGGGATAGGAATAGTCCCTGCAGGCCCTAAAATAAACAAATCTGTGGGTTTTGCCAACTTGCCAGTTTTCAGAGTTTTGATATTGAAGCAGAGAAATAGCGCTTAACATTATTTTGACTTAATACAGCATCTGCATCTATTAATTTAAAGGTATGTGCTTCAGACAGGCCACAGCAAAAATCCATGTGGGACCAACTGCTACCCTAGAGAGCGTAAAGTAGCTTCCAGGAGGGAACTCTGTATCCGGGGATGGATAAATAGGGTTGCAGTGTTCCCCAAACTGCTGTGAGTGTGCAAAATTCTTCCAGTTGAGACCAAAATGAAGTGTTGGGAACTAGCAGCCAAAATACGAGAAGCTTGGACTGAGTTCTCTTCTGGCTTGGGACCTGTTAGGACAGAGGGATGCCACCTCCCAGGTGGAATGGATGCTTTGAGTTGTTCACCTTGGCAAATTGATGCTGGTTCTATAGCTAACTGAAGGTATAATTTTTTAATACTATCCCCAGAAATGATCTGTAATCTTTCCCTGATATATATATATAGATTTTTGCTCAATGATATTTCAGCTTATAAAGGTATTTTTATGTCTAGAATCTCATAGCTGTAAAAACAGAGTAAACTGATTTTTCTGTAGGGTACAAGTTGTGGATCTCAGCCGTGTCTAACTCAAGCATGTATCATCTGCTGAACTAGAGAATAACCTCTGAGAAAACTACTGTGATTTGATTTAAAGACCTTGAGTGAAGGAGATCCACATGAATTACTCCTGTAATTAATTACTGGAGAGCTTTGCCTTATTTCTGGACAGAATGTAAGTGTGTTATTTTGCATCTTCCAGGCTTTGGATCTACTTAGGCCATTTTCTCTAAAACTGGCTTAAATTTTTAAATTTCTCTTTTTCCTTTTTTTTTTTTTTAAATAAGCCACAATTTAGCTTTTCTTGGTGATAATTAAAAAAGGTTTAATTTTGTAATTAAACAAATTCAGTGTCTCCTGAAGAAGACCTGTTTTCAAGGGACTTCAGATGTCCATTTTGGACCCCTTTCCAAGTTCTTGACACCAAAGTAGCAGTCAGAGAGTGGAGAAGACCCTGTGCACAGTCCCACCTGTGTCTCCCAATGAGAGAACAGCCCCACGAAGCAAACAACTTATTCTAGACAAGATAACGGGGCACGCGGAGCCGTGGGATGCAGCTGCGAGCGCTGGCACATCCAGCTGCCGAGGCTGGCACAGCAACGAGCAGGGGGGTCACGCTAACGAGGCTGCATCAATTTGCATATATTCCAGCATCTTTACGTGAGGGCAAATCTGCAGAGTAGGTCCAGGGGAAGCCCTTTGCCCCCTACCAAAAAAACTGCAGGACAAAACAATGCAAATACGTTATAGGAAGTTGTATACGCCACTTTGGTGGTGATGAGGAGCAATGGGGAGGTTTTCTTTTGCAAAGGGAAAATTGCACCTCTTCCTCTGATGTGAACCGAGCTGGCTGGTGATGAAGGGTCATGTAGATTTTTAAATATCTCAAATATGTTGCTTATGAATATGTTAATGCACTTTGAGCAAATTCAGGCAGGATCTTGAATTATACTGGAGTCCTACTTTGCAGTTGCAGAAAGCTAAAGTGAAAATTAAATTAAAAACATGAACATAAAAAGACAAGGAAATGTCTCAAGCCCTTTTCCTGAATCCAAAAAAAAAAAAAGAAAAAGAAAAATCATGCGACTTCCTTGCTGATAAGTTTGTAAACTTTTGTATTCTGCATTTCCTTAGGCGACCACAATTGTCCTTCACAGACATTGTTTCAGCAAAATCTTGCTGTTTGGATAGGCACAGCAGAATATTTCAGCAGTCTCGAGAATCGCAAGCTCAGTCTTGCATTTGGTGAAGTACATAATATAAAGTGATGCCTTTAGAGAAAGTACCCTATAATAGAGGAAGACAAATCACTGATTTGGAATTGATATGTTCCTTGTACTCGATTTGTCCATGTATATGCAAGACATTTATTTGATCCCAAATTCAGGAATTTAACCAAACAGGCAGATAATTACATGGCCATCAAGTGAAGAAATGGGAAAAAAAAAATCCCTGTTGCAGAAAACAAGTGTGTGGATGAGGGAACAAGTGAGCAATCCTTGAAGAGGAAAAAACAATATACTGAATAAAGCACTATTTCACGCGTGTAACTCACGTAACATTAAGGTTATGATTATACAGTAGAACGTAAGGAAATTGAAACTAAAGAGTAAAATCTCAACTTTAATGCTGACCCTCAACCCTGTATTTTTTAAAATGGATTTATCTTTATTTTGCATGTCTGCAATGCATATGCCAATATAAATTACAGCGGGCTATTAACACAAACAACATTAAGACAAATTCGAGTGCTTAGCCATTATTTGATTTTTAAGTCTAAGCGAGCTGAAGAGCAGACAACATAGGGCTCTTTTCCCAAACACACACACACTTAGCAGGCTGTATTTTTTTTCTTAGGGTGATATTATCTTACTGTCAGATTTTGAGTACCAGATGAATAGCTGGAAAATTTACAGAATTCCTTAGATATTTTTAAAAAGAAAAAATTGAGAAAAAATCCTTAGAGGAATCTGAAGGTCAAGTATCTTTTCTTTAATTTTTTTGAATACTATTAAATTAGTTTATTTTGATACCTGAAGTCAAAAATTCAGGAAACATTTGCAAGTGTATTAATTAATTAGGAATCTCTGTGAAAGAAAAAGTTTGTGGCATTTGGAGTCCAAACTTGTTTAGGTGATGGTGCTTTCTACTTCATTTACTGATTATGGCTTTTCTAATAAGAAATTTTTTATAAAGAGATAATCTTTATAGAATATTTGAAATTGATTAAATAGCACCTGTGTGCTTTTACTATACTTAATTTCTTTCCTTTTTTTATTGAAATAATTGTTTTCAAGATTTCTATTTTTTTAAAAAAAATTTAACAAAGCTGGTCTGTTCTTATCAAATACTTCAAGATCATATTTTATTTCCTACAAATATTATTACAGCCACATGTAAATGGACTGCATAAAAGCAATGCACTTGTTTAAAATGCACCTGTTTAAAATGATACTTCAGATAAATTATTTTTCTATTATGATTTTTTTTTCATTTTTCACTTTTCCCTTTGAAACAGGCAGATACACTCAAAGAAGAAAAACAACACAATAAGTCTTAACGTTAAAGCTATAAGATATATGGGAAATTTAATGAACAGAAAATTTACCCAAAGAGAGGACTTCCCTTTTCCACATAAATTTCAAGCACAATACACATGCAGTATGAATCCTATCATTAAATGTAAATGTTTGGTATATTCCACCAGGTGCATTTCAGTAAGTAACATTTTTTTTTCTTCTTCTAAATACTGAGGATGCATTAAGATAATTGCAATAGTCTAATTAGACTTTCTCCTAAAAATGACTTGTCTACCAGTGGTTTAATAGATGAAGGATTTTAAAAGGGATTGTAGAGAACCAGTTACAGTAATCAGAGAAGAAAAAGTGCTGAAGGTATCATGAAGGCTCATAATTAAACTGAAGCTTACAGCTCAATTAAATTTGAGCATCATTATGCATAAAACATCAGTGGGCATCAAGAGTCCAATAAAAAGAGATGCTATCAATGTTAACAGCCAAAAGGTAAGACATAATATGGATTGGACCAAGTCTTCCAGATAAAGTCACGGAAAATTGTGAATAAATTTGAAAATGAAGTACAATCTGAGGCACGTCTAATAAACTGATTAACATAGGCTTGACATTGGAGATACAGAGATTTCAAGATGTAGCACAGAGCTTAGTTTTATGCAAAGCACATCATATTAGTCCTGGAGAGGGGAAATGCAGGAGTGATTTATCTGGTACACCTCGACAGGCGACACCTTTGCAGAACACACCTTGTGTCTCCTGATCTTGTGCAGGATTTGTCATATGTAGACATGGAGGGACTGACCTTCACTGGGATTCTCCACTCACCCTTACAGCTCTGCACTTTAGTACAGTTTCCCCTTTCAGGATCCCTGTAATTACATAACTGCTTTGCAGAGGGAGTAACTGGCTGCTGACAAAAGCCTGCGTTTAGACCCAAGTTTTTCCCTTGCACGTGCTTCCACATCTCCCGTTGCCTTTCAAAGGACCTCTCCGCAGAGCCCAGTGAGTATCACTTAAATAAAGATTTCCTGAGCTGAAGGGGTGCTGGCTTGCTGAAATCTGCATTCCTCATCAGGTCATCTATTTGATCATGTCTTAATTAGCCACTTTTCTATTTATAGTGACATGACGATGCTCCAGCGCTAATTAAGAGGGATCTAGGAATTTTGATCTGCAAGTTACCCTGGTGTCAAGGCATCTCCAGTGAATATCCATGCATGTGACCTGTGGCAAATGCCAACAAAATTATTTTAACTCACAGCTGAAGCAGGATAAACTGAGTTAAATTTGTCCTGGTTAGTGCACATGAGGAAAATTGTGACTATTTGGTATTACTTAGTTTCTACTGTGAAATCAATAGTTAAGTGCACATTTCACATTAGTCAAAACAGCATGTTCACTCCTTCACAGGACCTTAGCATTACTGTTTTAGTACTACCATTTTTGTTATTATAGTTGCTATTAGAGCACTATACATTAGACACTGTTAGTTGAAATTAAAATTGTATAATTATAATTTATATAAACATTATACTATGGGATATGTGTCCCTTTCCTTAAAGGGATAGCAAAGGGTGAACGAATTTAGCACTTCCTGAGTGCTCAGGAGAAGTAAAGATCTAATTTCTCCATCTTTAGGGGTTATCTTCTTTCAGAATCTGTCCCAGAGTTCGGTTCAACTGATATATTACTCTGCTTTCCATGAGGTCAAGCAAAGCTTCTAGTTGTTTCTCGATACATTTCTGTGGCTGCTAGACACAAAAGCAGAATAATTTAGTTCCATGAATTCTGAGTTTCCTCCAAACAATGGAGAAACTATTAAAAATCAGGTCCAGACATTGCACAAGAAAACCCCACTGAGCTCTCCAAAGACAGACTTTTCTTCCTCGGGCTGTTAGAAATATTGTTAAAGGGCAGGTGG
Organism: Rhynchotus rufescens; assembly: GCA_032273925.1. Classification (NCBI taxonomy): domain Eukaryota; kingdom Metazoa; phylum Chordata; class Aves; order Tinamiformes; family Tinamidae; genus Rhynchotus; species Rhynchotus rufescens. The sequence goes on along the minus strand of JAVCKT010031427.1, from coordinate 2,372 downwards.
GATCTCCTTGTTTCAGGACATAACCACTAAACTATAGACTTTGAAATGTTTGCTTGTGTTCACTTGCCTTTTGAAATAAGGTGCTCACAGCATCTCCCCAAGGAAATATATTTCTTTCAAAACTATTGTTTTGTTTAAGTAATTTTTTTCTGACTTAGCAGCTTCTGTTCCGCAGTTTTTTGAGCCATTGTAGAGCTGGGTCAAAGTCACCCCCAAAAGAATATACTGGTGTTAAAAACTGCAGATGGGATGAATTTGGCCCATGCTGTGCAAAACTCCTCGTCTTTTGATACAAAACCACGTGCATTACAATACAATTAAAAGTGCCCACGCAGAGAAGACTTCTGAGTTTGACATATTTTGTATTAGCTCTTTCTTTTTCCGCTAAAAGTACACAGGATATTAAACATAAGAAAGAATGTAACAAAATGTTAAGGGTCTTGCTAAACCAACAAAGCCAAGCAAATGCACAAATCCCATAATCTGTCCCTTTCCAGCCTGCGCAGCTTAGACTGGGATACCTAATGCTAGGACTATTGCAATACACTGACCTAAGTGAGCGAGCTAAGAATGAAGAGCCTGATATTTTATCTTCAACCTTTCTTATTTTTTTCCCAGAAGATGATGTTACTAACATGGAAAAATCGTATTATAACCAAATTATATAAAAACGAATTCCCTCCCCCCAAGCCACTAGGTATTGTTTTACAGCTGGGAGGCAGAAAACATATTGGTTGAAAACACCGCAATATTTAAAAACCACATGGAGTTGTAAAAATTGGAATGAGTCCTCTAAATCTTCTATAAAATGGTTAATCAGTTGATCCTTAACAACTGCTACGCACAGTACAGAGAGCTGATAATTCACACACGCAGGTTCAAGCAGTGCTCCCCAAGGATGGCGAGAACAGATTGGAAAAGTGAAAGGGAAAGGGGGGAGGCAGAAAGAAGGGGGAAAAAAAAAAAGGAAAAAAAAAGGTCAAATTCATCACTTGCTTTTTTTTTATTTTGCCTTTTCCCCAATTATCATTCCCTCAAGAATGCTCAAGAAATCTCTTCCCTCGCTCATGCCTGACAGAAATGGGAAATATCAGTTGTGATATTTTTTGGGAGTGCTAATTATTAAACTTCTGTGCTACTTTTGCTGGCTCTTCTAAGACATCCTGCTATGTTTCATGGAATTTAAAATTCAGGGCTTGCCAGCATTAAACGAAGGGGATTTTCTTTTTCTTTTCTTTTTTTTTCTTTTTTTTTTCTTTTTAATGACAGCCTAACAATAGTCACCCAACTCACCAGTGCATTCCAAAAATTTCATGCTGTCATCATAAAAATCCGACTGCCGCAGAATCTGTCTGGCACTAGACATAGCCCCTATGACCCTAAACTCACATACGATCCCTGGTGATCGGAAGAGGAAAACTACAGTAAAAATAGAGAAATATGTAAACTGCTTAAGTGACAGAAAAATACTCTCCGGAGAGCGTCATTCATTTTTTTGCTGTCTTTCACAACTGTCAGAGGTACCAGCTCTCTGAACTTGTCTTTTGTTTTTGTTTAACAGGAAACATAGGAGAATTTACTAGTCACTTGGAAAGTCAAATTAGCGAGGAAGGCAGGTCGTTCTCCCGTTCCGACGCTTGCAGCAGTACATTTACACTATTTAAACGGTAAGCAAAACATAACCCTTTCCACCACTGCAAATGCTGTTAGTGATGTATTTCCCTCATCAGACTTCTGTTTCCCAGGGTTCATTTAACAAGAAATTATGTTGCGGTGGAAAGCAGCAACTAAGGTTTTACACGAGCACAGACAAGTCTTAATAGAATCACACATGCACTAAAATAAATAAAGAAAAAAAAAAAGACTTTGGATGTGCTTTTGCTTTTGTGTGTAGATACAAAATGGTTCAGGTTTAATTCTAGCTCTTTTCTTGCATTGTGTATATTAAACAGCAAGGAATTCACAGGACTGTCTGGAAGTTCAAAAGCTTCCTGAAGAAATTATCCTAAAGAAATAAAGAATTCAATACAGATCAAGCTTTGCTGTATTGTGTGGCATTTGATGTTTTTACCTCTAGCTTTTGAGATCGGTCTCAGCATAGAGACTTTCTCTTCCTTCTTTTTGCCTGTCTCGATGATAGAGATAAGGCTGTAAATATGAATCTTAAATGTGCTGACCCTAAAACCCATGAAGAAAAATCACAGCGCAGTTTTCCTTTGAATAAATTACGGGCATTTTAAAGATACTTGGGGCCTTATTCATCACATTTTTTAATATCAGTAGAGAGCAATAGTGGCCTTTCCATGTTTCTGGAGTTGTTTTACTGTCCCGTGCTGACACGATGTGCATCACAGGGCTCGTGTCTGTACCAG
>JAVCKT010031426.1:0-11273 GCA_032273925.1 Rhynchotus rufescens | reverse complement strand
CCCTCTTCCCTCGTTGCTAATTCCTGTTTCAACCACAGAAACAGGTAGAGGTTACGGTCTCCTTTAGCACCACAGCTCTATCATGTCAAGCAAGGACTCGAGGTCTTCATGTCAGGATGCAGAGCTCTTCATAAGGCTCTGCTTGGAGCTGCAGGCTCTGCTGAGCAGAGAGATGCTGGTTTATTCCATCCTTACAAAACATCTAGGTTCTCCTCTAGCAGGGATCACAGGCTGGGACCGATAGGAATAAAATAGCTGGGAATAATTTTTTACGCAGCTATTTTCTTCCTCTCTCCAATGCAAATGCTTATGCAAGACACATTGCTGTCAATGCACTAACAATAAAGAGAATATCATTAACCAAGCAATGGATTCTCCAGGGACCACTTTAGCCAAACACTCTGCAGTAATTTCCCACATCTTAGTTGAATAAATTAATTTATGAATTTTCCATGAATATGTTCAGCCATTTCTCCCCTCATATATTTTATTGATCTCCATATACATTTAGCAACAAATACCAGAGCTGATTTTTTTTGATTTGCAGTGAAATTCCTTGGAGATGTTTATATGGGCTTTGGGGTTCATGGAAAACAAAGACACTTCAAACACCAGGGAGGTGGCAAAAAAGCAACTATCATTCTTACCCTGTGCATCCAGATGATAGAAACTGATCTTTTTAATCAGTTGTTGATTGGTTTATTTGTTTCTGTTTTTTCTTTTTTTTTTTTTTTTGGTTTATTTTAGCTTTTTAGTAGTAGTTTTTATCAATCATCAGGAAAGCCAAGGAAAACCTTGCCTTGCTGCTCTTCTGTACAAAGCTCTTTCTTGCGACACGCAATAATGGTGTGGAAATGGGCCTTACCATCTTAAAGATGGTTTGGAAGTATAATTGCTAATGCTTAGATACATAATTTATGCTTATTATGCATAATAAAGTACGCAACTAATTGATGTTGTGTAAGGAATTAAATTGTCAACTCCAGCTGCAGGGAGAAGATTTATGGATGAGCTCTCGGCAGCATCCCGACTATCGGAACAGGCAGTAAAAGGAGTTTCGTTTTGTTGGAGAGGGTTCTTGGCTGCTTCTCCTTTCCTTCTGATGTGGTTGCTGGTGTGTTCTTTAGTGGACAGATGAAAAAGAAGCATTTATATTCCCTCCAGCCTCGCAAGAAGCGAGCACAGCACAAGCCAAGCATCAGCCCGTGCTTCTGTGTGTCCATGCCTTATCCAAACGGGAAAGACAGAGGCGTATGAAGTCCTTAGGGTACAGTGAAGTTCAAAATGCCCAGGAGATAACGTTGACAAAGGAGGATGGAGGCACAGGATAATAGCGCAGTCTCCTGCTGCTAGATTAAAGCCTGGGTGAAGATGAACCCTTTTAACAAAAATAAACAGGGGCAAAGCCAAGATAGTTGCCGCGTTTTCAAAGCAGGAGGCATTTTTCCTGTAACAACATCCTGTTCTGTTCTCTCAGCATCCCCTGCACCCCAATAACAGGAGCTGTTGCTGTGATTTTGCCCAGCGGCCGTAGCTCTACCAGCCCCAGCTGCCCCGTGCCCGCGCTGGGTGACCTCCTGCTCTTGCACTGCACCTCCTTCCACCCCTAACGATGTTCACGCACTCCAAAACACGCCACGTTGCATTGTGTCCACACGCTGACCTCCTTTTAAGTGGAAAACAATAATATATAACAAAACCCAGCACTTTTAAAAGGCCTTTACAGCATTTTTCAGGTTTGCATGGCAGGAGGCAGTCGCTGTAAGGAAGAGCTGAGGCAAAGCTCAGCCTTTTATTAAAAGTCTCCGACCCTGGTTTGGTAAAACCAGTACTCAACAAGGGAGAAAAATAGTAATGAGTGCAGCTCATTATTTGTCAGCAAGGAGCACATGTTTGGTCCTTTAGGGTATTTTTTTTCTCCATTTTCTGAGTGTATTCGTGTAGTCTGTGCTGCATGCAGTCTGGGGGAAGGGCCTTGGAGGCAGTAGCTGCAGAGAAAGAGAACGGGAGGAAAGGCAGCAATAAACCATACACAAATAAACCATGCACAATGCAAACAGCAGTGGCTGTGAATAGTCGGTATGATGTAAACCAGGGCTTTTTACCTAGAGCACTTTTGCAATGTTAATTCTGGTGGATTGTCCAAACCTGCACGTGTCCCGCTGGCCCCAGTGATGCGTGTGTGGTGACTGGCAGGAGGAGCGGTAAATCCCGTCTGCTGAGAGCTTCCAGCTCCTCAAAAGACCAGACCTATAAACCTACAGTGATGTCAACCACGAAACAAGCTGTAAAGAGTGAGATTTTTCTAGCATTCAAGGGTGAAACGTGGTGGTGCAGCTCAGGGAGGAGCACACGGTGCTGGCATCCTGGAGGACTCCGTTGGCTTCCCAACTTTGCTGCTAGTCACTCAGGTGACCTGGAAGGAATTATTTCATATTTCTATGCTGCAAATCCCAGGTCTGTAAGCAGAGGATACCAATAAAACACTTTATGGGAGATGTATAAAAGTTCTAGTACCAAACACTGCATAGAAAGTAGCTTTTATTGTTATCTGTGATAATAAAAACAACAGCATTTTCAATGTAGACCGAGGTTTTGCAATCTGTCCAATGCCATTGTTACTAAATGCAATTTCTCATTTATTCCACAGCTGCTGCCTTCTTTTTTGTTGTTTTGGTTTTTTTTGTTTTGTTTTTAAATCCTGCCCTAATTCAAAACCCATTCTTGCCTTTTTCTGATTGCAGTGCAAGTTGGAGTTTCACGCCTGTACGTCTGGCAAAGCTCTCACAGCCCGATGCGAAGGGCCCTGCCCCTGCCTCCCGGCCCCTGAAAATCCGAAGCACAAGACGGAGAAGGCTGGTGAGTTGACCTGTTAATGATGTGTTTTAATTGTCTGAGTGGCTCCTGCTTTGTTCTAAGAACACCTTACAAAAGATTATTCTTTTCAAGGCATTTAGTAACACATTTTTCAGGAAAATGTTGAAATCGTATTATCAGCTATGGTACAGCTACCATATGATGCCTTCAAACGTTAACACCTGCAGCAAAACTAGCACCTGCTCGATAGAGAGACTCCTCATAGAGAGACTTATGATGTATCTCTTTTGACTGAAAGTATTTTGAATAAAGATATTGAAGCCTTATAAAAGAGAAAATCTGCTTGAGACATTATTACTTTGTAAAGATAGTCCCTCTCAATGAATATATATGTGTATCAGTAGCCAAATGGGTTTTTCTGTATATCGTACAAAAAGCTCCTTAGATGTGCACGGGCACACGCTCACAAACACATCACTTCTGAACTGTATTATCATTCTTGGTGCTATTATTAACATTAGAAGTTAAGTATTAGCTATATTATGTGTGTGTCTGTGTTTATATGTAAAATTATTTGGCTGAGGGTGCAAGCGTTACTGTGCAACAACAAGCTGGTCATAAATGATGCTATCTAAATAATGATGTTATCTAAAACTGCAGATTAGCGTCGCATCCCCTATGGCTGTTTCATCTTGCAGCTCCTTTGAGATGATGTATCCAGGTCCCTCAGCTCTCTCCCACATCAGCAATCACAAACTGTCTTGGTGTGACCACATGCAGAGGGACTCCGGTCTGGCAAAATAGATTGGCTAAGAGCAAAACAGCAGCAAAAGCAGGAGAGGTGCCACAGGCGAGTGTTGTGAAGGAGCTTCAGCCCTGTTACGGGCAAAGCCCTTTGGAACTGAGAAGAAATGTTGCTTGTGACTAGTTTCTGAAAATCAGTGCAGATGTGCTGGCAGGAGCACCTATGGCAAGGCGAATATTAGCCTCCTAAATATAGTGTTGTCTTCTGCCCCCGAGGAGCAGTGCTAATAGAGTTAAATCAGTGTCAGCTCCTGGCCTCCTGTCCCTACCAATAGCTCGTTGGCCAACGTGGTGATTTACACAGCGTTTGCTGTGGCACGTTGGGCGGTGAAATGTGTCTGTTTGCCCTGTGTGCCTCCACTTGGAATGCAGCAAGGACGAAGCTTTGGCAGCTGTCTGCTTGACCCAGAAACATTGAGAACCTCTGTTGGGTTTTGCATCCCAACAACAATATAGACAGAAACAGTATATATGTGTATTTATATATATGTGTGTGTGTGTGTATATATATGTAATATATAGTTGAGCATCACTGGTGAAGCTGCCGGTGGCGATGCCTCTAGCAGGATGTGACCAGGTTTCACGTGAAGGTTTTTGGAGCGCTGGCAGAGGGACAACACGCATGGGACAGCAAAGGTCACCAGCAGAGCTTCCCAGGGCAGCACCTTACCAGGCTTGTGCTCAGGGCAAATTTCTCTTTGGTCCTACAAAACCCTTAAGTATATACTTAAATTTAAGCAAATGATCGATCAATCTTCTTGAGGTTAAGTGCATGCCTTAAACCTTTGAAGGTTTAGTCTGAAGATCATTGCTTATAGATTACATGCAAATAGGTAAACAGTTTCCTTAACAGTGTTTTGAGGAGAGCAAATTCTTCAGTGCTTTTCATCCCTGCCTTTCATCCCTGCCTCGCTTTCTGCCTTTCCTTTTGCCTTTCCTTGTTACATACGCTCATATAAAACTCCCATTGAAGTCATAAGAAGTTCTTGCTTTTCCAGAGACTGGGAGGTTTGTCCTCTAAAATTAGGGCAACTTAACTGGAGCTGCACTGTGTAACGCCCACATTTTTGCTGTGGGTTTTATTTACCAAAACTCCTCCGATACACTAGGATAAGCTTAATATCGTGAATAAGCTGTAATGATTCATGTGCTTTCTGGAACAAAGAGTGATTCAACCACCTAGATTTTGAAAATGCAGGTTTATTCCATCTTTTGCAAATTAGGCATTTTTCTGCATAGCTATCAAACTTAGATGAAGCATTTTAGATGGCAAGACTCTGAAATCAATATATAACTTTAATATTGCTTTATGTGGTTTGAATCTTTTGGTTACAAAATACTTATTGATAAATTGCCTTATTCATATTTTCTCTCTCTCGTAGTCAGGCACAAACATATACTTTTCCTCTCATAAGCTGCTGCCATTATGCCCTCTTTGTTGCCCTTATCAGAAGGAGTATCAGATTAATAAATCCTCAGTGACATTTTAAGCTTACAATTTCATTCACACAAGAAAAAAAAAAGATTCTAATAACCCTTATCTTGATAAACGCAATTTGACAGGGTATATGTATTCTGAAGACCAGGCTCGTGTTTTGCCTGGCTCAAAACTCGAGCCAACAAAGCATTAATTTAATGGATGGGGCAATGTGCAGAGCAGTTTCCCTCAGTGCTTTCTCCTGAGGCCACCCTTGAGTTACCAGGACTCATGCCCCTGCACTGGCGACTTGCAGCGAGAAAAGGCCATTAAATGACAGCCTCAAGTTTGCCATCTTCATCACAGCACAAAGTGGGTGCTCTGCAACATTGCTCCTGCCCTCTGGAAGGAGCCCAGTCACCCAGGACATAAGGAAAATATCCAACAAGTGTGTATTGAATTTGTATAAAATATTATACTAGGTGTCTCCTGCATTGATTGTGAGCAAAGAAACTGCTCCTGAGTCTCCTTTATAGCATCCTAGGCAGTGTACTGGTGCAGGTGTGCAAGTGAACATGAGTGTGTACATACACAAAAAAGCCCTGTGTCTTCTTTAGAGGCTTGCTTGGTTAATCTGCAGCCAAGCAGTTCGTAGATCTTTGCTGTGTGTTCAGCAAGCAAAACAATATCTGGCCACATAAATCCAGGGAGGCGAATTGAACTGCTGTGTCAGTGGGCAAACCTCCATGGACTTCATTAGATAAGTGCCCACAAAAGGTTTTCCTGTTGAGACTCAAATAATCGATAAAGAAGGCTTGTTCTAACCCAATTTATCTGAATTTTTCCTCCCGATGTCTGAACTTGCCAGTAACAGCAATTAGGACTTCCATAAGCTTACTTATTCAGGCTTCTCTCTTCAAACTTTATCTCCTCAGCTGCCTGTGGAGCACAAGGGAGTCTCAAACCGAATATTTCTGTGCCATCAGTCTGCCCTTTGCGCTCTGGATGCTAGCCAGGTTTTTGTGAGAACTGTAAATTCCAGTTGCTGGCCATAAGAAAAGTCTTAACTAGTGTGTCTTTCATGAAGGTTCCCCTATTTGCTCAGCAAGTGGTGTCACCTGGTTTTGGAGAAAGAATCTCCTCATGTTGTCTTAGTTGATGTGCATGGGGCAAGTGCAAGGCAGTGAAGCCCCCTTGGTCACAGCATCACTAGGGTGGTGTCCCCTTCTTCAGACCTCGGGATCTCTTAGTCTGGAGTTTCTGACTAGCATTTTGGTTACTTGTTTTTCAAGCATCTTCTCTAGTCTTAACCTAAAAACTTTTATTTTCATCGTGTAGTACTTTGGTACCATTGATGTTGTTGAATTGGTATAAAAAGAAATCAGTATGTTGATTGATAATACAATAAAATTGATATAGAAGAGCATGTAGACTGGAGAGACTGTTTCTGCTTCTTGTTTAGATGCCAAGTTTGTGAAAGCCATTCAAGTATAGCATAATCTTAAGTAGAAAATGATAGAGAGCTAAGCCACATGCCTCGTATAGACATGTCAGTGGAAAAATACTAAGCAGAAATACAGTGTGCATGCTTCCAGCAGAATGGAAATGCAGCTCCGTGAGCTACTGCATAAACTCTTTTATGCCTATTATACAACGAGGTTAAATATATGTGCCTGCGAACTTCCAATTTGAAGGCAGTTTGCATTAATCTTTACCCACTCGTTCAATCATATTCAAATATTCCGTGATAAATTACTTTCAGAAATTAAAAATGTAAAGGAACGTTTCATTTCCAGAGCACTGTTATTCTAAATGTCATGACCTTTTTTTTTTTTTTTATATGCCTGTGAATGGAATTGGCAGCAGCATCAAAGAAAAGTCGTCCCAATGTATGTGCTCAGAGGCAGCAATTGCCTGAGCTGTGTTGCCTCCCTCTCCCCTGTGCTCCATCGAAAAAAACTCTGCAGAGATGTTGAAAATTAAGACTAATAATAGTGTGAAAATGTGGAATTCCTTGTGTAGTGGTAGCTGGTGTTATGGAAGAGCTAATAAAATGACACACAATCTAGTGAGAGAAATCCACTCCAAAATGGTTATCTTGAAAGGCAAATGGCAACAGCATCGCTCTGCACTGTATAGGTAAATCTGGTGAGATGGCAGGAGTGTATTCTTCATTTTTTTAAATGAATTTAATTCAGTTGTGTGAAAAGTAGAAAACAGGATTCTGCCGCGATACTACTGGAAGATGAGCATTAATGTGCCTCACTTTTTGAGGACCATTTAGATTCCTTTGGTTTATCAAAACACGAGATCATCTTCATTATTCACAGCAGTACCGCAGCTTTAGAACGTGCTTCCATGAAAGCCACTGGCTTCTGGATGAGCCGTATCACACGCTGAGCTTGGCTGCCCCTCTAGAGCATGTGCCCTATGTTATCCAAGCTATAAAACGAATCAAGATGCAACTTCAGCAAAAGTGTGCTGGACTGGGACTGGTAATTGGTAACTGTTTTTTAGTGGCACCTACGTATACGACAGTTATTTAAGATGCCAAATGCTGTCTGGTGGCTTTCATGTACTTCCCTCAAATCCTGCAGCATCAATGATCTTAAATTCCCATTCCAGCTGGCACCAGCTGGAGTCACTAGACCTTTCTAGAAGCCAAAACAACCCGGCCAGGTTCCTGCAAACCTGCAGGCAAGGGGAGAGATTTGCAGCCGAGTGTGCAGCGCATCCCCATAGAAAGTCACCATTGGGCAGGAATTGCAGCAGCTCTTGGGAAATGCGGATTTCCAGGGGCAGCACTTGTGCCTTAATGACCTTGCAGAAATGCCCGAGGCAGCTTATAAGGGAATGCTGTTATCTTGATAAGGCAAGGGTTAGGTGCATAGAAAGCAGAAAAAAAATATATTCAGTTATACTGGCTGTTGGTTAGATCCCCAAGGGAACATTTATAACTTAGAGGAATAGCTCTGGACCGGCTTGGTCAAGAACCTGCCTTGTACCCTTGTAAAAGGGAATATTTTAGGATCTGAGCTGTAGCATTTTCCATGCTACAGTGGGATGAGATGGATGAGAAGGTCTAATGCTCCATTCCCCTTGAAAAGGAGCACTTAGTGTGGGAAGTTTATTCACAAAGATCATAGTGGTCTTTCCCAAATGAATTGAAATACTTGTGGCTACGTGACTGGCAGCTGAAGGAATTTCAGGTCTTGGAATGAACTCTTTCCTTTGAAATCCACTTTCAGCAAATATTTCAGCTTAAAATTGCTGTTTGCAAGTTTTCATGACTGCAGAGTGCATCCCTTTAAAGTTTATGATGATGAAGCATGAGTCATGAATGTGGCTGAGTTGAAATTAGTTCCTGGGTTTGATTTAGTAACGCCAGAGATTTTTCCCTTTGTGACTTTAGCTTTGAGAAAAGATCTTTTCCGAGAGGAAATTTTGAGGTTGAGTTTTAAAGAACTACCTGAGTCTCAAACTCGAGGAGTGGTAAATCAAAAAGATTTTTAATTTTTGTTTACAGGGAATTTCAAAAGTTAAAATAACCCTTTTATCTTGGGAGGTAACCTTCTCTAGCAGAGGAGGAATTCTGCTTATTGAACCCAAAGAGGAATGTGCATGCGGAGCAGAGACAGGATTGGGGAGCACAAGCAGTGCAGAATTTTCCCCATCTCAGTTAGCCCAGTGCTTTTGTTGACGCTCATGCTATACATTATAATGGATGTGCTTTGGGAATATTCTTCCAAGGCAAAGAAAGGAGAGTCCAATTTGTAAAAATCTAAGCTCAGAAATCTCATGGTAGATTTTATTGAGTCTTTGACCTATTGTGTCGTCCACTGAGGACACAACTGGCAGCATTGTGCTGGAGCTGCAGCCGCACTAAAATACAAAATCTGCTTTTCATTTACACACTTGTACTTTGAACTCATTTCTGCTTTCCCTTATATTAAACTCCAGAGCAGCAAGTAGTCCCACATAAATAACTTGAAAGCATCAGCAGTCAGGAAAAAAGGCTTTACTATAGATGTTTGCAAGAATAAAGCATTTTAAAGTTGTGTTTGTAATTTTGAGTAGCGTGTCTAACCTGAAATGGCTGCTGGCAATCATAAGGAAGGTGCAACTGCAGAAGGGTTGATGTTTCTTAACAGTGTAAAAGAGACCTCAGAAACTCACATTTGGTTGAGAGGCCCCCAGACCCAACTCTTTGAAAATGCAGTTTTGAAATGTTCCTTTTGAAAATGCAATCATCCGAAAGCATTTTAAACGGAGTAATTCAAAAGCTGTTTGGATTTTTAACCAAGCAATAGATATCACTGCTATTTAGGTGAATCTGAAATTACCTCACTTATATTCCCATCAAATCAGGCATCTTCTTTGCATTGATTTCTAGGCTAGTTATATGTAATGAAGTGTTCAGTAGTAGCTACCACTCCCCTCCAAATTCACTGAAATGCTTTTGCATTCAGTGTAATTTAACCCCCCAAACATCCCAAATATTATTAATGACTTTGCTGCATTTCAGAAGCAGATGAATTTCCATGATGTACAAACAAGTCATCATGCAGAGCAGTTGCTGGTGGTCAAAAAACAAAAAACCCTTGCAAAGAGAAACACTTGCTAAATCTTCTAGGTTAATGTTAGCAAGTTAGGACAGACCTTGTGAGGCCTTGTCATAAATAGCTCTAACACCTTAAAAATGTGACGCTTCCCAGAAGACGCAAAAGTTCCCTTCAGTTATCTAGATCAACTCAGGGGCCAGATGACTTCAAAAAAAAATCTTGTAATATTTGCAGGAAAGCAAGAAGAAGGTAGAATGGGAAGGCAAATTGCATCCCCACATGCCAAGTATTGCCCCATCCTGTCCTGCTGTTAGCTGCTGTTCTTACCTAGAGGTGCAAAGGTTCTCTGGCTCTCATAGGTCTTGCATAAGACTGACTGCCAAGGGTTTATCTAATCTTCCCTCCCTTTATGCAGTTGTTGATATGCCTTCTTTTGGAAAAAAAAAAATTAGAGTTTGATATCTACATTCTAAAGGTAGTTAAATTCCCTTGGAAGGAAAAGGAAGAATGCAGAACATAGCTATCCATGAACATAGTGTTAATCAGATCAGGAAAAGTGGAATAAAATATACTAGATGTGGTTAGATTTAAAGCTGAAATAAAGCTATTATTTTCAACCTGTGCATTTTTTAGATTTATGAATTAATTCCCTGTAATTTTTTGAAAAGTTACACTTTTTCCTGAGGCTGAATATGCAGGTTTCTTTGCTCTCTTCAGTAATTGAAAATAGAAAGAAAAAAATGATTTAAGTATTGATTTAGGATTCGACTTGTGCTGTCAATTGAATCTTATCCCTGCAAAAACTTGTAACTTGTACTTGGGAATTTGTGCTTGACTGAGGAGGTCCCCTGGCTTTGGTGGATGTGGTCCCCTGACTAATTTGAAGGATACTTGTGCTCTATAAATAGCTACAGGCCTTGTCTTACAGTAGAAATCAAATACGTTTTCTGCAAACTGCTGCATTTGCTGCCAGAGCTGTGTTGTGCAGCAAAATCACCAGCCCCAGAAGCTTTGTTAGTTTTGAAGAATAAATTCAGGTGTGAACCTCTGATACCCAAGTGTTCTTCGCCACCAGGTGATAATTTTAATCTCCCCATACAAAACCATAGTTTTGCTCTTAACCATTACTTCCCCCAGGCTCTCAGATATATGCCTGAATCCTGCTTTGACGTGAACGTGAAACAGGGACAGCATTGCCTTCTCCCTCTGCGTTTTGGTCAGGCCCCAAGGTTTGGAAGATGGGCACCAAGGCTTGGATCGTAGCAGATCCCAGAGGGACATCCAGCTGGGGATGCCACCTTCCATGAGCTCATTGTCGCTTGAGCAGCGTGATCTTTCCAAGAGCTTCCTTGGGTTGCAGCAGGTGTGAGCAGCAGGGCGGGAGCGAGGAGGAAGAGGAGGAGAGCGCTCGGCGCGGAGCTCGGCTCAACTTCATGGCCGTGGGCTAAGCAGGCACGGGTGAGCCAGGCTGCCCGCCCCGGGTTGTGCCGGGACAGGAGCGGCGACGCTCCTCATCATCACTAGATAAAGACTAATCCCGGCCCGCTGCTGGAGACAGGAACAGTATGAAAATAACCATGCCGCGGCGTAATTATATTTCAGGCAGGAGGGTTTACAAAACCTCCTGACATCTCTTAAAAGAATGTTTTTAAGGCCATGCTGCATCCTTAGCA
>JAVCKT010031421.1:0-48189 GCA_032273925.1 Rhynchotus rufescens | reverse complement strand
CGGGGCTCGCAGCCGCCCGGCCCGGCCGAGGGCCCTGCCCGGTGCCCCCGCACGGCGGCCGCGAGCAGCCCGCGGGATCCCTGCCCTGCGAGGGGGACCCCACGCCCGCGAGCAGCCCCCTGGCCAGCAAGGACCCGCCAGAAGCCCCTGCCTCCCCACGAGCCTGGGTCACCCCCTCGGCCCGCGGCACAGACCCACCGTGTGGAAAATCTCGCTAGCAAGAACCGCATGTCGCCAAAGGAGACAGAGCAGTCCTAAAACTTTATTCGAATGAGAGTCCACAGGGGCTTACCCCGTGGGGTGTCGCAAATTGCTGGAGGACACAGCCTCCTTTTATCGTAATAAAATTGCCCAGCCAAGGTGCACCCTCTCCTTTTTCCCCTCGGCCAAGGTACTCGGAAGTTACAGATTTCCCAGCCCACCTAACATGTTGCTCGTTGTTATGTTCCCCCTCCCTGGCCACACATCGCATATCTAATTAAACTGATTTTATGCCTCACCTGGGTCAAAGATAATATGCATTGGCTCATTACACTTGTGTCTACTCTACCAGTGTTCATTCTAAGATCATTTGCTCATAAGGAACCCTCTGTCCCTCTTCCTGTCCTCCCCCGAGGTCAACGGCATCCAACAGCATCGGCATCGCACAGCCTCCCTGCCTGTGCTTCCTCGTCCCGCTCGCCAAAGAGTGTGGAGAAACAGGCTTATTTGTAAAGACCAGGATCCTTTGTTCTGCTCAGTCCCCCACTTTTTTTTTCCCCTCTTAATATTTGTCTTTACAAACCTCTGCCTGTTCCTAGGTCACTGGGGACCATTGGCCTTTCCTGGGTCACTGAGTATGACTACCACTTGCATTCCCTTGATCACACACTGAATGAGCTGCATAAAGCAAGGGATCACACACGACAAAAAGAATAATGCAGCCAATGCACAGAGAAAGAAAAACAATATTCTCTTAATCCAAGGTCCTCTAGGTAGCCCGGAAAACATGTCCCACTCGCATCCTTTCCATGTTTGAACTGGTACATTGGCCAATTTTCTTATTTCTTCTGTTATTTGCTTTACCACTTTTCTGTTGTCAACAATTGGGCTCATTTAACTTCTCATAAACTCTGCCACCTTTTGCTAACCAGTCCCTTTTGCTTGGACCATTTGGTTCCGGAAAATCACACTTCTCATCTGAGTAGCTTGATCCGCTAAGAGCCTGAGCTGTTTGATTGGTTATAATTTCCAGACCAGCCTCTAATCTAGTCATCTTGTTTAAATTTTAAATTGGTTCTCTTGCTCCATAAATTTCTTCATGAGGGTTTCAAGTTGCTGGTCCATACTGCTGTATAATTCGCTCTGGTGGCCACTCATCCCTGCCTCATTTTTGGCCACTTCCTCCAGTTAACCATTGATCAATTTTGAACAATTGATCGCTTTTCCCTTCTTAGATCATCGTATACTTTAACCTCCTAAGTGCTTTCCTGGACCTATATAACATACTCTTGCCCAATTTGCAGGTAACTTTGCCTGATGCCTGATGTCCACAAAACCAGCAATGACCCTTCAAGGGCCAAGCATCATCTGCCTTTCCAAGGGAAGGGACTGTCCCAGCTACCTCGAGTTTTTGGGGCATCATAATATAAGGTATTTTCACAGAATCACAGGTTGGAAGGGACCTCTAGAGATCATCTAGTCAAACCCCCCTGCTCAAGCAGGGACACCCAGAGCATGGGGCACCCTGTCACATTCAGGCAGGTTTGGAAGATCTCCAAAAAAGGAGACTCCACAACCTTGTTGGGCAGCCTGTTTCAGGGCTCTGTCACCCTCACAGGAAAAACGTTCTTCCTCACATGCAGATGGAACTGCCGGTGTTTCAGCTTGCATCCACTACCCCTTGTCCTATTACTGGCCACCACCAAGAACAGTTTGGCCCCTTCCTCTCTACATTCTCCCCTCAGGTACTTATACCCAGTGATCGGATCTCCTCTCAGTCTTCTCTAGGCTAAACAGGCCCAGCTCGTTCAGTCTTTCCTCATAAGATAGATGCTCCGGTCTCTTAATCCTCTTTGATGATTTTAATCATGTTTTTCTCTCCATCAAAGGGCTCCCATACCACAATACACCCTGCAGCTCTTTCATATTCACACCTCCATTCTCCTGCATCAATTTGCCAGGTGAGGTTGTACTCTTGTTGGTACTGGACCAAAAACTTTGGAAATGGGTCCTAGTCCCATTTCGGTGTCATCAGGCCCACCAAAATCTCCATGCTACATATTTCTTATAATGCTGTTGCCTGCTTGGCAGTCAAATGTCCTGAGTTTGAACCACTGATCTGCCAACACTCTGATGCAGCTGGCTCCCCCAAAATTAAAATACCAGCACATTGCCCAGGAACCATCAGAGAGTTTTATATGGGTTCAGTTCCCATTCCTTTGATACTTGGTACAATTGATTGGATTACAACCTGGGTATAGATAATCATGTCCCAGAAACAGTGTCCATTCGAAGGTGCTCTTCCCCACATACATACCCCTTTCCCATGTTTGGTTTAGGCAATAAATTCCTTTTTGCAGATATCAAATTCTCCATGGAGTTCCCTCTTTGGTTCAAAACTCCGTACAGTTGTGGACTTCACTTTGGTTACTAACCAACCACCTGCATTCATTAGGGCTGGTTTATTTGTAAAGACACAGACTTCTTTGCTCGTCTCGCTGTCCCCCAGTGCTGACAGCAAAGCAGAGCCAGGCATGGGCAGGGGTGCCCGGGCACAACTCTGGGCCTAGAGCAACCCTGAGGCCTCAGGCACTTGTCACCAACACCACACACACACACACACACACACACACACACTCACACAACATTTCCAAGAGCAATCCCAATTTTGACACCCAACATTCCTTCCTTGACATTAAGGCAGATATCTGTGGAGGCGGGGGGCGGGAGGGGGAAGGAGAAGGGGCCAAGCTTGCCTGTAATCCTTTGCACCCACAGCCCCAGCAATGTGGCCAATCTCCTTCACTCTGAGATACTCGGATCCACTCCGATTGTAGGCATCAGTATCTCATGGATGGATCACCCTGTTTTCATTCCCTTCCTCCCCACACTGCTATACCCAAGTAAACACCACCTGTTGCCATTTCTTCCTGACCAACCCATCCCTGCGAGACCGAGCGTGTTTTTCGATGGCAAACCTCCTACACAAACACCCCATCAAGCAGAGCTGCTCTGCACTGCTTGTCCAACACAAGGCAGACCAGGAGCACTCGGTGCACACAGCAAAGGGGCTGGACCCACCACAACTCCCAGCTTCTGCCCACCCTGGGAGAAGCTGCCACCTTTGCTTGCTTTCCAGCACATTTGAGTGAAGGCACAGTAACACAATGCCGATTTTTTAAACCTAGCCAGATTTTATCTCCTAACACTGAAATGTTGCTGTCTAGTGAACACAAATGGAGCTGGCTGGAGGGCTGTGACCCATCTACCAAAGGCATCTGAATGTCTTAAAACCTTCGTATTTTATAATCCTTATCCTATTTTCCACCATTTTTCCCCTCCTTGAATTGTTGTTCTCCCTCCACTTGGGTATGGCAGGAATTACCGTAACTCAGGCACTCAAACAGGTGTCACTTGGTAGCAGGTAGGTACATGGAGCCCTGGGTCCAGACAGTGGGGACACAGGCCAGACTTAGCAGGTCTAACGTTCTACAGCAGGGCTAGGACACATGCAGTACGTTCAGCGGTCAAACAGCTGGAGTTCTCCATCAACTAGAATTTGGGGGCTTGGCATCAAACTTCAGTGTGTTCCCCAGCCATCACAAGAAGCTATTTCATGATAATTTAGGCTTTGTGATCCAGCTCATGCCATCGCTCAGGGCCTGTCTTTTTAATGATTCATCACTGCGTAAAAGCACAGCCATTCCTCCCAGCAAACTCACAGTTGTCCGACAGCCCTGCGTCCTGAAAACAGGGAATTCAGGCATGGGATTTCTCCCACTCTTCTTTTTGTTACAAGCACAAAAACCCGTCTGATCCTCATGCCAATGCAGCCAGCCGGGGTGTCCGCAGCAGGGGAGCAGGGACGGGGCAGCACACAGCTGGGCTGTGGGGGCTCTCGAGCAGAAAGGCACCCACGGGTGGCTGAGAATTTCAAACTGACACCAGCGACGTGGCGGCTGCCTCTGTCTCCACACAGATTCAGACCCACTCCTCTCCCAGCACCAAAGCCAACCTGCAGCCTAATAGGTGCCCCTTCCCCCTTCACCACCACCTGGATGCCCACGCACATCTTAACTCATTTTATCAGTTCAGCTGCTGCTCAATTTAGGCAATTACCTCCTCAGCTCTTAGTTGGTAATGTCAGATACCGTCTCCCTTCTGTATCTGTATTTGCACAGTTAAAATGCAAGCACATCAACATGTATTTTCTTCTTGCTCACTTAGAATTCCTGTCTGAGAGCCTTAGCTTTATTTAGCATAAAAATAAAATCTCACTCTAGTGGTGGCAGAGATGAGTTTGCAAGCACAACCACCTCGTCTTAAATGTTCATGATTCAGAAAGGATATAAATAAAAATAATCTTTTCTAATAAAACATATTATTTTATGTTAAGCTACTTCATGATTTTGAAACCTATGGAAAGCTTTTTTTTGGGGGAAGCGGGGAGGAAGGAGGCAGATCTGCAATTGTATTAAGCATATTTGTCCTCTCAAAATTACAAAAAAAAAATCTGCTGTTGGCCTCATGCTCCTTTTCATCACAACCTGAAAATGAGTCTATATTTTGCAATCCAGATGCCCTAAGTAACCTCGGAAATGACACACTTGATCAAGGCAAACCTGAGGCCAGGCCCAGCCCAGAAGCTCATCGTATATTAGCAGCAGATACTTCAGAAGCAAGGGCGAGAGCTCTGCATTGTGCAGATGTCTTTAATCTTTTCCTACCATAAGTCTCATCCTGGTCTCTCATACAGAAGTTGGTTTAAGCCTTGAGGCATGAAAAATTATTCTAATTATATTATCAAAATTGATATATTTAATCATTACTCTGGCTATTCTTGATATCCATAAAAGTGCCCAGTCCATCTCTCACTCTTGCTAAGTGTTTGGTTTCAATGACTTCACGTGGTAATGTGTTCTAGTTTAAACACACATAGCCTGAAAAGATCTCTATTTTCTAGTTTTTCATTTCCTGCCTTTTTAACTCTTCCAATAATTACCTAATCTCACCTTCATGGTACCTGATATCGATCTACTCCATCCAGTCACAGCTACATTCTAACTGGTCCTCTCAGTCAAGAAACTAACTGTAACAACCTGTGTGTCTGTCCCAGCCCTACATTTCGCTTCTAGGAAGCATTTCACTTTGGTTTGCTGAAGCCTGGAGGTGACGCGACACTAACTGAACACAAAAATGAGCATAACACAAATGAGCCTAAGACCTGGGCTACAGATCCTGCTTGCACATCCACCCATACCTCACTCCCCACCAAAACTCCTAAGATCTTCTTCTCATCTCTTAAAACCCCTCAAAACAGCTACATGCTAAAGGGATTCAACAAGCAGCTCCCAAGCAAAAATTGGATTATGTCCACTCAAAAACTAGACTCACCACTCTTAAATCCATCAGTGAGAATTTGGAATTACAGCACACAATCATGTTAAAGTTGTATCTCTAATCTGAAATGGCTATCAGAAAGCAATGCTATTACAGTAAAACAGCAGAACGTTTATGTCCTTAATGAGAACACCGACAGCAGCATGTTTTTTATTTTCCTATGAGTAGGAAATTCTCTTCAGTGCTCCATTTTGCATTTCACGTCACAATTAGTCATTTTTGAACTATATCAAATTGCAAGAAGAGTCACTTGATGTTTCCAGATACTAGGCAATGCTTTCTTTAGCTATCCTAATTTCACATCCGGAGAACTGTGCTCATACCAGTACCAATCTCGGAGCAGTCATTGCTAGACTGAGACTGCTGTGGTTTTCCTCCCATGCCAGAGGCGAGAGGGCAGTTGGTGCTCAGCCCCCGAGCACCCTGGCCCCCGAGTGCAGCGCAGGGCGGCTCGCTGGGCCTAACGGCGCCTGGGAAGAGCGACGGCAGCAGCTCCTTCCGCAGGCCGGCTCGGCGCGGGGAGCTCTCCGCTGGCCTCCGGCGGGAGCAGAACGTCGATCCCTGACGGCCTTACCCAAAGCACAACTCAACATTACTGCCTGTGAGAAGAGCAGCTGCTGCAAAGTCTACTTCTTCACACAGGGCCTAATTCCGCTAGTCCATTTTAACCAGGCAAAGTGCAGGGCCAGTCAATTGCTTTCCTCCCTCATTTCCATCTGTAACTTACAATTTAAAGTACATCAGTGGTAATTTCCATATAAAAGGAAGATGTAGACAAAGCTGGTATTAGATAGTGACGGAATTAATTTCAGAGAAAAAAAGAAAATCCTACCCTGATCTTCTGTAGCAAGATAATTTGTTTAGAAGTAAACAGCTAGTAGTTAAATACATCCAAAAGCATATCCAAAAATATTTTCTTACTTGCCTGTCAAACAAGACAGTAGATTCAGCCAAATTTTCATTGGATAAGCAAAGAAATTGCCAAAAAGAAATCATAGCTGGCATCCTTCAGTGAAGATACATGACCATTATCAGATGAGGATCTCACCCACATCTACTCTCCAAGATATGGTATAATTAGGCATTAGTATTGTTTTTATGTGAACAATTGGCATATGGAACAGAAAATCATGTTACAGCAGACCAGTGGAAGCTAAACAAAGAGCTATAAAATACCAGAAAAGAGAAATAAAACAATATTTCAGATTTTGGTAATGTAGCCTGACGCTACCAAGCACAGTTGGAGGTCATTTTGAACAACTGTAATGGCCATGGTACAAGCGATTAATTTGTTGGGTGAAGTCAGGGTTGGGATAGCAGCCAGAGCTCCTGCTTATCTGGCATTCAGAAAATAATGAATTTTTGGAGCAGAGGCCAGTAAAATACCCTGTGATCCTTCACTCAGTGCTTTAGAGTAGCTGTTTACAAAGCCACAGTGACAACACAGCTCTGGCTTGCAGGCAGGAGGGGAAGAGAGCGAACTCTCTTGAAGGATATAATAGCTTGAGGCTTCTTGCTAGACCTTACATTATATAAGGCACATTATCACATTAGAAAATATAAAATAAGTGTTCTGGATTGTCTCCAAACAAAAAAAAAAGTCAATGAATACTTTAAGCTAAAATACTAAGTATCTGGGCCCGGTTCTGTGTTGCAACATGTTGTGATGACATATAAAATAAGCAGACAGAGCAGTTCAACTGAAACAGTTGACCTCAACTGCTGCCTAGAGAAACATTTATCTATTTTTGATGCTTGTGAAGATTCACAGATTTACACATATCAAGTTATTTTTCATTTCCAGTCATCTCCTGGGTCCTGCTTCCTACGCACAGGCTGATAACACTTGAAAAGACTCTGGAAGGGATATAAAACCTTATGCCCTGAGTTGAGGCCAATCTATTACATGTGGTGATTAGCCCAAGACCTTCACTAAAAGGTTTGCTGCGGATCTGCCTCTGCTTCTGAAGCAGGTCACTGCGGTGCTGGCAGATGTCACGCACGGGATGGACCACACAGTTCACACAGCGCAAAAACTCTGATGTTGCTGATGAGTCACGGGGAGACCTTCCTTGGACCAGAAATAAAGCTGACAGATGCTCAATAAAGCACCAGAATACAGACCAATTTCAGGGACTGGAGCCTTTCTCTGTGCTTTTACGCACTAGATTTAACAGTATAATCCTCATTTGCTCCCATATGCCAACGCACCTATATACTGCAGAACAGGACATTTAGCCCTGAGTATCTGAATCAATCAATAATTTTTCATGTGCATCTTTGTTCTGCATATGAAGAGTAATGTGTTGGCATAAGAACAGATACACACTCATCAAGCCTGCAAAGGAGCTCCAAGTCCTTGCTAGCGAGCTCAAACCCTCACTCAAGTTAGATGTATTTTGAAACCAGATGCATCACTAGAAGATCAGTGGTAACAGGCAGTATCAATGTGCAGTCACAAATGCTCTCATTTTTATAGTATTTCACACTATTAAAATATATACCTTTCATTTTAGGCTCTTAACATACCTAGAAACATATTTTTTTATAACACTAATAAAAAAGAAAAAAAGTTACACTGCAAGTCTATGTAGTGAATTTTCAATTAATTTGATGAATAGATGCCACTTACCTAAAGCACCACTAGGCTGATACACAGACCCTGTAGGTCAGCTAGGCAAGTATTTTCAAAAACTTTAAATTTCAACCTCTTCATTTGAATTTCTTTATTTTTTTAAACCAGAACTGTATCCTTCTAGAAGAGTTTCAGAAATGACTAAAATTATATCTTTTTTTTTTTTTCTAAATACAGGCACTCAACTTTAGAGCCAAACTTGCTATATTTTGGAAAGCATAGTGTTATAAACTGCCCATCTATATGGCATGCATCTGAAAAAGGAGGCACAATGCAAGAATCGGATACAATCTTTCATAGTGCCAAGTGACTGAAATTAATGACTTTTTGAAATGAATACATTTTTAGTCTTATTGCATTCCTGGCGTTTAAGCCTTTCTGGATCAAATTTCCTGTTTAAATCAAAACCATGATAACCATGCCGTTTTCAAGAAAATAAAAGCTGAGAAGGAAATCAGAGCATCGCACCCTGCCGCACGGTTCTAAGAGCAGAGAGAAGGGAAGGCAAAGAGCAAAGGGCCCCTTGCCACCAGCACCGTGCTGCGAAGCCCAGCACACCTGTGTGCCAAGGGAGACCTGGCCTTTGAGTAAGTTCTGCAGCACAGGAAGGTTTCAGTCAGTATCAGACTCAGCAAAAGACAGATAGAGGCACTGCTACTCCTGAGAATGTCTTTTGGTCCATTCTGAACGATTCACCTAGATAAGAAGTCTCTTAGTTTACATAGCCCCTGAGCTCTTCATCACCGGAGAAGAGCTGAAGTATTATTCCCCCAGACCATGTAAAACACTTGCCCGACTCTGCCCTCCGAAGACACAGCCAGTCACAGCCAATCATGCCCCAGTGCTTTGGAAGCATCCAAGCATGTTAGAGGAACAGATCAATCAATTATAGAGAAGACACTTTAAAGCTGTTCCTCTAAGATATGAATAACTTAAATAGATGGATGTATTAGATTGGCATTGGAGCCAGTTCTTCACAATCGCTGCAATCCACAAAGATTTTTTTTTTCCTCAAAACTATTATCTTGGTTTCTGATTTGCTAAGAAAAATTTGATTCATTTAGCATTTGAAAGACCTCCTCAAATTTTGAATGATGATCCACATCACTAAAACATCATTCTAATTTAATCAGCTTTTTTCTCTAAACAGTAATAGTTTGTCATATCAAATGACAAACTGCTCCATCGAGGGACGGAGAGGTCCCTTCCTCCCAGCTGGCTGCAGCACTTGCATTTTTTAAGGGGCACAGTATCATTAGAGTATAGTTAAAATAATGGGCTAGGATGGCAGAGTAACTCCTGATGATGCTCAGAAGGTTTTTCTTCCTCATCATTAGAACCTGTTTCAACTTTACCACATCTTAAGCAAACAGGTTAAAAAACTCAGAGAGCATTTGACTGATTTTTTCAGAAGTTTGAACAAAAAACGTTTAACCTATTTCAGAGAGGAGCAATTCAAAAAATGCTTCTAATGGTAAGATTTAGACCAACACCCTAGTTAAATTACTCTATTTGTTGTCCATGACAAGAATGGTGCACATGAAGCTCCTGCACTACCTGTTCCAGTGGATTTGCTCCCAATACAGACTGGAGAACTGCAAGCGCAAGATGCGCCCTGCTCCTCGCGGAGACCCCGTCGGCGCAGGGCAGAGCTGCCCGCGGGGAACCCGCTCTGCTCCCAGTGCTGTAGGAAACGCAGCACGGAGAAGCCCGAGGCAGCGGCTAAAGCATAAGGAAAGAGAAGGGCAAGGCTGGAGGGGCAAGGGCTGTAATGCAATTAGGAAGAACAGCAGAGAGGGAAATGACAGGGTAAAACCAGAGGCAGACAAAAACTGCAAGGAAAAAGAAGATAAGAGAGTATTTTTCTGAGTTGCAGTTGCAGACACCCTCCTCCTTTCAGCCTTCTGTTTTAGTATTTCCCTTAAAAACACACAACGCCTACTTAAAAAGAAACATTAAGTAGGCAAAATCAACCATTGAAAATGCCAGAATCATGATGGCTTTTTCAGCCCATTCTGCACATGTTATGACGTAGTCTCTAATTGAATGACCCAACATCATTTTATTTTCTACAGAGCCCCTACCTCACGGAGCTCGGCGAACAGACAGCGCTCACTTAATCAGCGGTTATTCAGTGTGGCGCTTTCTCCTCAGCAGTCAGCGTGTGTCCCCAAGATTCCCACACACAGCATTCAATGCACTCTCTGAGTCAGAATTAATAACTTTTTCCTGGGTTTTTCTATCTTGATCATCACTATAGCGTCTGAGTGCTTTCAAAACAGTTATTTATTTTCCCAGCATAAGTGGCATTATTATCCCTGTTTGCAGAAGAGCCACTGGTCAACAGGCCTTGCATCACTACAACAAAAATGCCATTGATTTCAGATGTGCAGTTTAAGATATTTTTACTTTCCATAATGGTATTCTTTAAGAATTTAATGCTCTCTGCAGCTCTGAGCACGGGGCGTGAGCAGGGCAGGCAGCCGCACAGGGGGCCGCTTGCGCTGCCGGGAGCCCCACGGGCAGCAGGGCCTTCCCGTGGCTTTCACGCTGAGATGAAGACACCAACTTGTATCATCGGTCTCTTCCTTCCACCAGAAGTGAAAGAAATGTATTGGTGAGAGGTCAAGAAAAATAATCAGAGTGAAAACAGTGTTAAATATCTTTGTAGTTGTTACCCAGCATTGCCCTTTTTTTTTTTTTTTTTTTCCCCTTCATAATAACATGTACATAATTGGGCACAGATTGTATGATGAAAGGCTTTATAAAATAAGGTTCTGGAATATTTTACTTAAAAACTACCTCCCCATATTAATGAGCCCACCAGATGCTCCCATCAGAGTGAAGACCTCATGCACAAAGTCACAGCCATACGGGGCATTTGTACTCTCACATCTGCCTGAACTTAAAACTGTCTCTTTTTCTGATATTCACTATTTTTTATTCAATAAAAAAGAGGCTTATCAAAAAAAGGAAGCCATACATACCATGAAATATTGTTTTTTCTTAATTAGTTACAAAACCTCCATTTCCTACAAAACTAGCAGTTTACCCCTCGAGCCTGTGGAACAGATTCACCTTCACAGCAGGTTATACCCGGGCTAACTCCGGGGCTGCCCCTGGCTCATTCTGTGCAATGAGCTATTTCAAGGAGCCCCCACCAAGCCAGCGGCCAGTGCTTCCCGCAGCCTCCCAGCTGGCTCCCTTATGCCCAAGTCCTAACAAATCCCGATGAGGAAACACTGGGAAGGCAGGTTTAGCATAAAATGAAACAAGACAAGAATCTGATGTAAACTCGTCAACCGTTCCCACCTTCAGGGGCTATGGAGGCGCAAGATGCACTGCAGCATTTCCTAGCCCAAACTAGGAGTGCTCCTCAGAAAGTCCTTTTTCCCTTTCATAGCTGTGTACTTTTTATAGGAATGTTGAATTTTCCCCCATCCATTTCATTTATCCTTAATTTTTCTCTGTTTCTTTCTCTAGCACAACCAACTAATACAACATTTCATCTCCCTTTTCACTGATAAGGGAACTCAGGCAAAATACGACACTTCAATTGATGCTTTAGTCTCTTCAGCTAATGACAGCAGATTCATTTCTATTAACATGGCTTGAAGTCACAGACTTTCACTTTTATTCATTTGCTTTGACAGATGTTGTATTAGACATTTATGGTGCTTTTTTTTCTTTTAGGATACTTGATCATAACTATTTCACATCCTATTTTGCTCCCCTTGAAAGTAAATCTTTTCCTTAGCTTCACCCCATCAATATTCACCCTGCAGGTCACTAAATTCTGATGTTAATGTCAACAGAAGTCAGCATCTGGGTCATTCTTCAGCATGCTAAATTGCCCAACAGCCCCAGCCTATTCATTTTAAACTTGGAGAAGTTATATCCATAAGTACTCTAAGGTATATTTAGCTTGCTACAATACGGGGATATGGGGCTTATGGGGACAGGTCTGCTGCCAGGCAGGAGCTGAGCGAAGGGCAAAGCGTCCCCAGGGTGCTCGCTCACCCTGCAGGTTTGCTCTGCAGACCCAGGGGTTTGGCCTGGGCCAGAAGACGAGAAGGAGAAGCTATAGAGAAGCTATAGAGAAGTGTGATACCAAAGTGCCCTTCTTCCCAGGGCCCGGCAACACCCCAGGGCCCAGCTAAGTACAAGCACACTTCAAAAGTCAACACAGCTTCAGGATCCCTGAACAATGAGGTCCTCATCTCACCTAGCCCTAGGAAAGCCTAGCACATTTGGAGTTTGCCATCTACAAGTATTTTCTACAGAAAAAATATTTTAGTGTAACTTGAAAGGTTTTCATCACCTATGATTTGTTCCAGTATTTCATTTTTGTTTGGGATGTTTTGTTACTATGATTATTGAAAAGGAGTTTTTCAAAACTCACTTGTCACTTGGGAAAACACAGGCGCTAAATTCTGTCTCTCAGGAAATCCTAAGCTAATAAAAGCTTTCTGGACAGGCTGCTTGAGCTAAATTGGTATGGAAAGAAACCTAAAATAACTTGGAGTTACTGCAGAACAAAACCAAAAATTCTGCTATTAAAATCTTTCTGTCAGGAGCAACAGGCCAGAGAGAGCTAATTTAATGAGATGAGAATGACACGGCTTCGCACTCCGCACTCAGAGGTGCCGGGCTGGTGAGCAGCAGGCACCGCTTCTGGGTCAGTGCTGAAGACAATGGCTGGGTGGGCTGACAGTCCAGAAGTTGATCTGCTTCCACCGAAGTCAACGAAAACCCATTAATTTAAAAGTTTGGACCATCAATTTGAAAGCTATTGACAGAGCAGTGAAAGCAGGTCTGAAGAATTAAATAATGCAAGGAGAGAGACCATTTGTGCACAGTCTCATATGGTGAAACCTGCATCTGAATCCAGAACCAGTTTAAATCCCTTAAACAGAAAATGAACTGAGCCACAAGTGCTACAAAGGGTCTAGAGGGAAGAAACTTGAGGGTTGCAGTATGTTTGGCAGTATTTTTACATGCAGGAGAAAACAGGTTTTATTCTTGGCTGGCTCAAAGCCATGCCTTTGCCTTGCCACCACAGCACTATTTTTTTCTGATAAAAAGGAAGACAATATTATTACTTCTTTAAATTCTTAACAGTTTTTTGTTGGGGGAAAAAAGTCAGTGCCTTACGTGCAAGTGGCTATGGGGACACTCGGCAGCCGTTGTGCTCGTGGGGGCTCTCAGCACTGGGGTACAGGGAGACCTGGCCACAGAGTGACAGCCCTGCTCCAAGACCCACAGCGGTGGCACACGCGGTGTCCAGGTGTGCTGGAGCTGCTCCTGGAGCACGTCAGCCCAAAGGAATCCACATTGGTCCCTCCAAAACTGCTGCACAGTATAAATCAAAGCTTGGAGACAGCTCAGAAATTTGCTCCTATGCCCAACTAAAATGCTACTGCAGGTGCTCTCACTGCTAGCTCAGGCACTGCTAAACATTAAACATGAATATGACATGATTATGAAGCATGAAAATTCAGGGGGGAAAAAAGTCTCTTTTTTTAAATCAATTTCTTCTAAGCATAAATTAATGTTGAAATAGTAGTGTAAAATGCCTAAATGCCCAAGACCAGTTTTCCCAACCTTTATACAGATGCAAAGCATACATGTTTTTATAACAGTTTCATGCTGAACAGCTTCAAGAAGTATTATTTTATTGTGATGTGCACGGCTGAAAACCAAATCTAATATAAATACTGGATCAAATCTTGTACTCTGTGGCAATCTAATTTTATCCTGACATGTTGATTGCTGGCTGTTCATCTACAGTGGCTGTCCCAAAGGATGCTAAGAGAGAAGTTGTATTTTTTTCCCTCCTAAAGGGGAAGACATAAAATAAATTTGGAAAATGAGGAAAAAAAAATAAAGGAACAGTATCAGCCTTTATATTCACAAGGCAGCCTCATGAATGCAAAAAAAAAAAAAAAAAGAGTTGATTTTTTTTAACGTCCTCCACACAAACATGAAGAATTCAAAATGGAGTGAAATTTCAGGCTAGTATTACTGGTATTTTTAAAACCTCTTAAGGCATTTGCCTCCCAAACTGTCTTTTAAAAAGAGGATGGCATGGGCAGGTTAAACGGCTGGGTCTCCAGGCAGAGCCTGCAAGGAGCTGAGTGAAATTCTGGTTCTCATCCACACTGCAGATCTCCTGCAAGTGCTCTGAGTACTGATCACTTCACACTATGTGATACCCAGTGAGAAAAGGCAGCTCTGGGTGGGTGGACAGAGAAGGCCAAAGGTGCCAAGCCACGAGCCGGGGCTTGAGAGCAAGCGTCAGGGCTGGAGCTGCCCCTCGGTTGGCGAGAGCAGCAGCCCAAAAGGGACGAGCCGTTGGTGACTCCCTACAGCTTGCAGCTAAGGGCAGGTGAGACTGAGCTGTGACACTCCTGAGGGGCTGATGGAGGTTGCACGATGGGCAATAACCATGGAGCAGAGGGATTCAAAACAAAGAAAGAGAACAAGAGGAAAGTGTGTGAGCGGTACCGGGGCACAGAGCTGCCTTCCCGGTGCTGGAATGGTAGGACGGCTTTGCTGGGGATGCTGACGCTGCTGCATGCAGCTAGAATAACCCACATGGGCATCCCTTCCAAAGCAGGGCCACTAGGGCATGTAGATGCTTTCAAATATCTCTATATATCACCATTTATCCTTACAGTCAGGTGGGATTCACTGAGTATCTGTAAAAATCTGTCCCTTTGAAATATATAACCTATAGCCTAATGATGAACCTGTCTCATATACCAACCAAATTCATCAGAATGGAAGTGCAGATTTTCATCAAAAGTCATTATTTTTACTACATGCACACACCACGCTGCAGGAAGGCACACCATTGCAGTGAACAGTGATCTGTTTAAATGGTTACTTAAAAGCTCTTCCAAAAATTAGGAGTCATTCATAAATCCAACTACTGGAAAATTACAAAGCAAAGCAATCCCACCAAGGGAGAGAACAGCAGACCTGGCAGCAGCAGCTTGCAAGATCCCTTATAAGCAAGTTATCACTGCAGCAGAGGCTAATCCAAGAAGAAACAAGGCACATGGTGGTTTGAAAGACAATATCAGACATGCAGGAGTAGGAAACACTTTTACCCATTTTGGGAAGAGCATTACTTGCCCAGACATGTGCTGTATTTCTCCAGAAGGTCCATTAAAGACATTTTTTTCTTCCCAGTGATTTGGTATCATCTACACACAATGTAGACCTTCCACTTTCTTCAGTTCTTATGCTCCACATGCAGTGGAGGTGAATGCAGCGGAGTGAG
The DNA here is from genome assembly GCA_032273925.1 of Rhynchotus rufescens. Classification (NCBI taxonomy): domain Eukaryota; kingdom Metazoa; phylum Chordata; class Aves; order Tinamiformes; family Tinamidae; genus Rhynchotus; species Rhynchotus rufescens. The sequence goes on along the minus strand of JAVCKT010031421.1, from coordinate 32,665 downwards.
CTGGGAAATGGATGTTTCCGTCCTGAGTCCCTTGGAGCCACAGACTGCCGGGGCTGCTCCCTGCAGACCTCAGAGTGGGGGCTCCAGGATCAGGCTCCCTCACCTCAGCCTTTGCCGCAGCCAGACCTCTAACAACCATCTGCACAGGGAAGGTATTCGAGTCCTTTGAAAACTCTTATTTTTTTTTTTTTCACTCATAATGGTATTTCCAATGACTAAATATCTAAAGCTAATGAAATGACGTTTTGATTTTAAACACAATTTTCTATAAGGACGTGCTATGTTTTATCTCCTAGGATGCAATATAATTCCAAACTGACTCACTGTCAACTGAAAACTAATTAATTCCTAATAAAGGATTGCGGATTGTAGAGCTCAACATTCCCCAGCAAGCGCCCGGCCATGAGGGGCAGAACTGCCCTTATGCTGCTGCGCTCCTGCTCTTCAGGTCTGCACAGGTTCGTCTGCTCTTTATTACTACCTATCACAGTGCCCCCTTTAAAATACAAGATGTCGCTTAAACCTCTTTGTATATATAACCTGTAGGTCATAAATTCAATTCAGCAAATATTTATGCACATTAATTCTGCAAATAGACAAGGAAAAATCGGGGTAGGTTTTTGAAGGGCCACAACACAAGAGCCTTGAAGGTTGCTAGCTTAAGAGAACTCAATGTTTCCTTAGGTATTTGGGGGAAAGAGAAAAAAAAATCAAATGCAAACTCCATTTGCATTTTAACACCATTACAAAAAATGCCCCATGCGCCAATTCAGTATTTCTCTCTAACTTTTACATGCATGTATAAATCCAAATCTCAAAACATTGCTTCATTTTTGGAACTTTTCTTCCTCTTGACCCAGATATAAACAAGCTTTTACTATTGGGAAATAAAATAATCTTCATGCAGCAGTACTAGTTTTCCCATCATTTATTTTTTAATTCAAATAGAAGAGTTTTTCTTCTTTCCTTTAATTACCTACACTGATACTGTTCCTGCATTATCTGCAATGTTCAGAAGTTTTCTTCTATTCCTTGCCTGTTTTCTCTATTAGAGGGTATAACTCTGGGTAAATTAAATTGACAATTTTAAAACACATATAAAAGGTGGCTCAAGATTGGCATTACCAGACAAGAATAAAAGCTTTATAAAAATACAATTTATTAAAGGCAATTCAGCTAAGAGAAACAGAAAATGAAATTAAAAGAACGATGCTGGAACGTATGCTAATTTCAGACCATTAATTTAATTGCAAGAACAGCTCATGAGTGAGAGCACTATCTAGAGACTGACAACATGGACTAAATTTCCAGCCCTGCCACAAAAGCAAAGAGGAACTAGTGCCCTGACGAAAAAGGTCTTCTTATATTTGGATATTTAGTTTTTCTTGTTTAGTCATTTTACTCTCATTCTCTTTCCAAAGTAAATTGAAAAAAATGGGTTTAGGGAGAAAAAAAGAGCAAGCAAAAGATAGGGAAAAAATATGAGAAAACTTAAAAATAGTTTTAGAATAGGTTTACATTTGATAGCATTCAAAACATTGCACAATACACTGCTATGACTGCTTCTGACCCTCTCCTGAGGCAGAAAATGTTTTCAGAAGATTTTCAAGTTATTTTCTCTCTCTTGAAAACTTCTGATGTTAAGAGGCTCTTCAGGACATTAGTAAACATTGCATACACCTCATCTCCATTAAAAACAGACTGACTAACCATGCTGCAGCAGCACTAAGGGATCCTCAAATACCATCAGTAGATTAGTAAGAAAAAACATGGTGGGGTAGACAGGAATTCAGATTGGAATCACAGCCTTTTACCTATCAAGTTTAATAGTTCCCTTTTGATGCAAGTCCATTTCTTTAGGCATTTGGGCATCTTTAGGCATCTCAGCTTAGTTTAAAATGTCCTTTTCCAAAAAGCCAGGAGACAAATGCCAACCCAGCAGTGCTGATGGGAAACAAGGAGCTTTGTCCGCACACTGGGTAGCACTGGAAACTCAAAGTCAGTGCTCCCGAGCTCAGGCCAACAAGCAGCTGTCCCTGTTTGCATGATAAACATGGGAAAGGGAAGGGAGGGAGCTGCAGCGGTGAAGGAAAACTCCTGTGTTACTTCTTGAATTTGCTTCTCAACTTTTCCATTTTCACTCAAGTATTTCACTAGGAAGAACATTACATAAGGAAGCCCCATAACCACACAGGTACCTGGATGGTGCCACTGATTACAGCAGGCCAAAACTTTAATCCTGGGGACAGCTGCTTCACAAAGCCAATGGAAGCCTGCAGTTGGCCTATGGCTTAAGCTGTCTTGCATGTGAAACATGCTGCAGCTCCAGAATTGGCAGTGGGCAGAGCACAGCTCCATGGAAAATGCTTCTCATTTGAAAGGAAGTGCCAGAGTTTGCAAGGGTCCCTTGCACCAGGAGACATTAATTCTTAAGGCGAATTCTGATTCAGCCCATGGAGTATCAGCTTAGGATCGAAGGGATGTTTTAGAGTTGACAAGATGAAGATGTGTTGAACATTAAGGCTATGTTGCTTGAAATCACAGTAACTACTAGCAATCTTCCTTGAAACAGAGCAAGTTACCTTTGTTTTTTATTGCTAAGAAAGAGAATGTCCATTTCCAAAACACATATTTTTATTATCATTTTATATCCCCCCTGTTTTTATGAAGTAAAAGTTATAAAGGCATATGCAATATAAATTACTTGAAAATTCTCCTGCTTAATTCCCACTAGAACTATGCTCCAATTCACTAGCTCAAGGTATTCTGGAGTTCATTGTCCATTTCTATATCAAAATAAGTGTTCTTTTCATGTCTGATGAATATAGTCTAAAAATTAGGAGAAGAGTAGGATGGCCCCTGGCATAATCCCTATGGGAAGGGAGCTGTTTTACACGGCCCTTTGCCCTGCAAAAGGCCCAAGCTGGGCAGCCTGTAGCGCCGCAAGAGGCTGAACAGCTGCCTCCTCTCAGCTCTTGGGGTACAAGGAGCTGCTGCCTCATCTATGTCTCTGCAATGGTGAGCTTAGGAGGAAAAAAAAAAATCTCAAATTACCCTGATAAAATAATTTTATGATTACTTACTCACAGAGACATACCTTTAATTTCATATCTAAATAATTTAGGACAACAGTCCTATTTTTACTGCATCACCTCTTATTTTCATTTTAATAGCACAATTCTCACAGTTTCTTATTTAATGCACCCTGCAAGAGGCCTTGCGGTGTCCTGAAATAAGTACTTCAAAAAACATTTGCAGAAAAGATACAACCATCAACAGATACAATTATTCTAAACCCACCATCACCTTTGAGCATTGCTATCAGTCCAACTCTTGCTGCTGCTGCTCTTAGCTGTGTGTTAAATGATCTCTCCTTTTCATGTTCAATCTGAAATGGCACAAAATCCTCACTTTCAGCAGCCACTAAAAGCAGTACAGAGAGAGCTGCAAAGCTCCTGGGTCTCCACAAGAAGCAGGGAACATTTTGCATAAAACGTACCTGTTTCAGTCAGCATACTTCATGCTAATTGAGTTTTAAAACTTCAGCTGAGCTGAGATTTGTGTTGCCAGTTACTGGCCCCTAATGCTGTACTTTACAGGGTTATTCAGGGCCCCCTGAGCCCTGGTCTCAGTTCCAGGTTTTGCACAGATTTCCTGTGCAGGACTCTGGGGAATCACCTCATTTCTTGCTAATGCAGTTCATCTTCTCTACAGTAGTAACATACCCACTAATTCACACATCTCCAAGACACTTAAAACTACAGCAATAAAACTTGCAAGCATATGAAAAACAGAAAAGCATGTAAATGTTATCCAAAATCAATCAGAAATGACTAAAATACAACTGAAATCAAATTTCTCTTCTTCCATTTACTCTAGCTGATGTTTCCCCAGAGTCACTCTCCTGAATTACATGTACATAGGCACCCTTAATCCAGATCGCCTGCACTGCATGGCAAAAAACCTAATAAACAAAACATAAGAGAACAACCATCAACAAAAGCCCACCTTACTTTACTTACAGAGAAAACTAATAAAGCTACAAATGTGCAGTCCATGCAACATTCATAAAACAGCTGGAAGTTAGGACTGGGTCTCATACTGAAGAAGGTCTGCAAGAAGAAAACCTCTTGCCTCTATTTATCAAAGAAAGTAGTCCACCTACAAAAGCAGGCCCCCAAGATGAAATAGCATAACCAGAGTGACGACAGACAAGAAGTCACATGTAAAATAAAGGACAATATTACCATGAAAGAAATTAATCTAAATGAGTTTTGGTGAGAGCATGAAAAGTTCCTAACCATCAGACGACCCAGTCTTCCTACAAGAGCAGTGGAAAAAGAGATAACTAAGTAGTTAAGAAAAGCAAAGAGGAGTTTGATAAATCCCCTGCCACGCTGGTACCTGCGCTACTGGATGTGGTGACTCAGGGTCTTTTCCAGCCCTCTGTCCCCAGGGAACAAGCAGATTGTTGATAAAGACCTGATTAATGAACGGCATCCCCACTGCCAGCCTCTGAATGCCGAGCCATCAGGGATTTATGGACACTTCATTCTTTCAAACTAACGACCTTTCCTTTCAGGAGGTCACAAACCTGCTGATAAAACTGGTGGCGCTGAGAAGAGATTTTTCTGTAAGATAGTTTCATATGACGATGACTAAGAAACTGCACTGATACAAAAAAATATATTTTACAAAGTATACACAATGAAGAGCTTCCCCTGCCCCTCCCAAACAACCCACATCTTCCAGACATCCCAAACAGACTCTGACTTTCAGAGGAGCCACCTGGGCAGGTGCGGAGCCGGGTGCCTCCCGCCAGCAGGCGCTGCAGGAGCCAGCGCAGGGCGAACAGCAGCGGTGACGTCCGGCTCCCAGCGGAGCTCCGGCCGCAGGACATCCCACTGCGTGCAGGCCTCTCAAATACTGACCTAATGCTCAATATTTAGAAACACCATCTGTCAGAGACACTTTATTAAATAAAAATATCTCATTACTGAATGGAGGTATTGGATCATTTTCTTCCCATATACATCTGATTTTATTTAACTGGACAAACACAAATAGTTATTGCCCAGTATTTCTGAACAAATTCTAAAGGCTTCTGACATGAGAAACATTCCTAACCTGTAGCAAAAGAAATAACTAGACTATTAATCTGATCTTGGTAATAATTCATGATGTTTGAGTTATATTGCTGAAAGGTGTCTTTTTACCAGCCTTATTTCTGCTGGTAAATAACAATTTCCTTAATTACAGACATAAATCTGTTGAGGTATGAATGTGCAGTTGAAAGTGATGAAAATGTTTAATAAAATATGTCCCAGAAAGAGAGAACATGATTAAATTCAATATGTTGGCTATAATTTTTTTAGGGGGGATACACTGCAAACCATGGCCCCTCAGGATGAGAACAAACTTATCATCCGAGTGATAAATGAAAGGGTGGGGGGTAGCACACGCACTTCGGTGATTTCAACTGTTCCTTGATATCTGGGCAAGTGATGAGGCACCAAAATCCTGTTTAGCTCTGCAGCTTCTCAGGGCTTCCTATGACAGGGAAAGCACATATTACACACACCCCTCAGGAAAGGCAGACCTTTGCTTTGCTTCTTACGTAAAGCTTTATCAAGACATGACTGTGTTTTGGGATCTGAGTTTGTCACCTCTGTGATTCAGACTCACTACTAGATCTCTAAAAAACAGAGGCTGAAAACAGCTCAAAACAGGGGTTTGGTTTTCTTTTTTAAATCTCCATTTTCAAAATCTCATCCCAGCAAAACTATTCTGTAAAAGCCAAGGAATCTTTGTCTGATATGGTGTTTTGTTTTCAATCTCATACAATATTCATATTTATTACAGGGTGTTTTTTTCAAGTGTATAAAGGCAAATTCTTCCATTTGAGATTGATGATCCTAACTCTATGACCAGCCTCATCAGGAACCACTCAAACAACTTTCCCAGAGGACCCGATCAACGCACAGACAATCAATGACTGCAACAGTACCAGAGTCTGGCCAAAATGCACATAGGTTGTGGGCAGGAGAACCACCTTTACATGAAGGATACGGTACCTGCCACATACAGATTGGGTTAACTCACTAATTGTAATCATTAGACATTATTGCAATTTCATCCCAAAGCATCGATCTTTTAACTCTCTCCTTTCAACTAAGTCACAAAGGAAAGATGGTAAGTGCTGCCTCTCTGATCCTCTTGCAGGAACAGAGAAGTTTATTCTCAAGCTGCCAGTCTCGTGGCATTTGCCGGCACTCTCTTCTTCTAACAGTGCGACATAACACTGGAATAATTCCTTTCTAATATGTGCAAATGATTTTCATGTCATGCTAAGGGTGGTTTCATCTCACTACAGTTTCTTTACTTTGGCATTAGTAATGTACATGTGCTTTCCATACAGGTATTAATAAATTGCATTCATTATACCTATATTCCTTTAAAAAGCATCTTTGACCTAACATCTGCATATTTGCATTCAGATTACAAAGACAATTTTATTGCTCTGATATAAAGCTTTCTGTTATTAAAAAGATTTCCTACATTTTAATTTTTAAGGCTAATACTTATCTAATATTTTGTCATTTTCTTTGACAAAATACTATTCCCAGGAGGGATTTTTCTTTGGTCAATATACGTACCAAAGCTAGTATTGGCACATTCAAACCACATCACAGCTCATGTCATAGCTGTGTTTAGAGTAATAAAAACTCCTTCACTACACCTTAAATTCTCTTTTCTCTCACATACAAAAGTACCATTCTTAACTTTCAAATACCAGGGGTTTCTGTTTGGAGATGGCAAGGATTTGGACACCAACATAGGAGAGGTTACAGTAGCAGCTGAGGAAGGGTAGGGTACCTTTTCCTCTGGATAAAGGTAGACAGATCCTACAAGTTGAATTTTCTTGCTAGTCAACTTAACTTGAATCCATGAGAAAAAATCATAAGAGCTGCCTTAGTTCAGATTTTTATATATGCCAATATATTATGTAATGAAGAATAGTGGCAGATATTGGTGTATGTTTATGGTGACTAACAGCAATATTAGTCTCACTTAATAATTAAGACTCACAAACCTATACTTCATTAAACCAAAAGAAACCATACCAGCAAGCATTAAAAACAAAGGGAAAATCTCAAAGCCAGGAGGGGACCTGTGATTTTAAAATCCCCTCTCTGGCCCATGTCCCAATGGGACTGAAGCAATGGAAGGGTTTTTAGGGACACTGCAGGAGAGGAACCGTCATGCTGGGAATCGCGGCTCCGCTCAATCTCGTGCAGCCCTGAATTAAGAGCTTAATGCAATTCAGTTCTTACTGGTTGCCTAGGAACTAACTTAGAAAAAAAAAGTAAAAGCACAAACCATAATGGGTGCAGAGGGCTTAATACGGAATTATTGATGCCACCAAACTGTTAGATAGCCTGATACATTTCTAACAAACTCACTCAAAAGGCTCCTTTGATATTCTGAATAACAAGACCCAAGGCCAAAGAAGGTAAGATCACATCATGTGAGCCATTCCTACGAGCAGGAGAGATTGGCTTTCTGGTATATGCCATCAGACCTATAGCAGATCATCCATTTTCTTCACTTCTACTTCTTTCTTCTGTTTTAAAATAACTAACGTGTATCAGATTTCTAAAGCTAAAAGCAAAGAGCTTGTGCTTATGAAGTAAACTAGCTTGCATTAGCCCTATGGGTCTGATGAAAAAATCAGTTTATTACTTTCAGCTTAAAATTAATTTCCAAAGTAAATCACAGCTTTTTGTCTAACCCTGTCCTGGGTAGAGCTTTAATGAAAACTCAGTTACGCACGTTGGATGAAAACAAGGCAAATCCCACCACTCCTGTTATGAAGCCCAGAAAGCACTTTCCTTGGGGGAGAGACGCCAGGAGAGGTCACAGAACCGCCTGAGCGCCCAGAGGCCACGGAGCAGCGGAAAGGACCCTGCTGCAGCTGCAGCTCCATCTGCCACATGTGGACCCCACTGATGCCACGCGCTGGCTGCTGGGGCTCGCAGCCCCAATCTGCTTTAAGCACAGCAAACTAGATGCCACGCTTACTGGGAATGGAGGTATCAAAGTAAACTCTTGTTGCAGTGCAGAGGTTCTTTTCAATTTCACCAGGGGCCTGGTGAAGTCCTGAAGCCATAAAGCTAATTTATAGCCCTAAAAACGCATTTTTTAATTTAAAAAAAAAAAAAAAAAAAAAAAAAACAGCACTTTCTGACAGTAGACTCGCAGAGCGAGCGCAGCTGAGCCGCGAGCAGTGACAGGGCGCGGAGGCGGCAGCGAGCGAGCCCCGCTGCCCGTGCAGAACCGCCCGGGCGGCTGCAGCGCCCCTGCCCAGCTCTCCATCTTGAAAGGGCTGCTTAGGGAGCACAGTTTTTATCCTAATTATTTTTGACAAGAATTAGGTCAGTTTAATTAGTTCAAAATTCAGCTGAACCACCACCTCTCTGCTAATTACTTTGAGATATATACATAATTCATTTACAGCACCAAAAGAGAAAAATGCTGCAAAAACTAGCTGCAACCTATCAGAGACCATCTCCATCCACGCAAATAAACCAACCTTGCACTGCAAAGATGAACCCTGGCAGGTTTTCAGAGGGCAAGGATGATCATATGTTAGAAACAGCTTTCAAAAGAGATCCTGTCTCTTCCTCCACATCTAATGTACAAGTGTACAAGCAATGTATAACATGCGCCACAATATAGAACATATTGTGACGTATCAGTGTGAAACTAAATTGAGAGACTCAAAAATGATCAGAGATGTACCTGGCATTATCTGAAGTCCATCTGGAAGGCTTGTTTTCACAAGGCTCAAAGGGGACCTAAGGGTTGACCAGGGTGAGCTGGGCAGTCCCTGTGACAGGACAGGTGACATCAAACACGGAACCTGAAAGGCTGCCTCACACATCTATCCCTGCCTATCACCACATCTTAAATACTGCAAGTATGCGATTAGCCTGAAGCTATTATGCCAGCAAACTACAGCTCAGGACAACTCTCATCAGCACCTTTTAGCATAAATTGCTATCTCCTTATTGCCATCTGTGGAATTAAATTGTTGTGTTTAGTTAAGGAACTGTCTCAGTATGTAAACTTTTTATTGTGGACATAATTAAAAGTATTCATAAACCTAGTCTTCTGGAAAGAAGGACTTGTCATTTTAAAGTTGAAAAATGTCAATGTTTATTTTTTTATAGCTGTTGGAATAAGTCATTCATAGATTACTACTTATTATAATAATTCATAGATTATAAGTATTGATATTTATAGTCAAAACAAATGCCAAAACTCCAGTGTTTTTAATGGAGCGCAGGCAGGGCCTTTGTTCTAGCAAAGCGAGCAGCACTTAAAACTCAGGTATCAACTATCAACAGATGGCAAATGATGGTGAAATTCTCACATGACGCCACTTATTACTTTGGTATCAGAAAGTATTGTACTATAAAAATCAATGCCTAATTCACTGTTTCTCTCTTTCAATGTTGTTTTGCCCCTTTTGTAAAAGTTATGTAATAAATACAATATATACAATATATTTGCTATAAAATAAAACTGAAAATATGTAAAACAAGTTAATTTTCTTCATGCTGAATTGTTCTCCATCTCAAAAAATATACAATTTTACTTCGCTGTAATAAAATCTGCTAGATGAAGTACAAATTGGAGACTGATCAGACCACAGAATTTATGCATTAAATGAAAATTCCAAGAGATGAATTAGGAAAAGAAAGGACGTAGGAAATTTCCTGAGAATGAATCACTATCATCCAATTTGTATTTTGTGATAATTCTAAAAATGGGGCGAGTGCAAAGAGGTCCTTTAACATCAGGTACTGCATTCTAGTACTTACTACCTAAAATAGCCAAAGGTTTGAAACTATTAGTTCTTTTCAATTTCTCCTGAGAAAACAATAAAATACATCTTAAAACAATAACTATCAAAAATCCTTAAAACTAGAAATTTTGTTGAAAAGCTAGTTATAATAATAATGAATTTAAACTGCCATGTAGCATCTTTCTGAACGAGGATTATGGGCACTCCTCAGGCAGACACAAGGACGCTGAGCCACATGCTCAGGGGCGCAGACAGGCGGTTGTGGGAACGTGGGGACCTCGACTGCACAAGCACAGACTGGCACCACCCAGGCCTTTCGGCAAGGACTGTCCACCCAGCTGCCACGAGGGCACCCGTCCGGCCTCTGCCTCCTCTCTGAGAGGATGCCCAAAGTTGCCCAAACACAGCCCCTTGGCAAGAGGAATGCAATACATTTCTGACTTGTTCTGAGGTGCAACAGGACAGTGGACTGTGCTGTCCTTTGACCCCTTCCTAAGCAGAAAACCAGAACCACGACTAGTAAGGACCTGAGTTAGGGTTTGCTATTGCCCTGCCTCAGGAGACAGGGAAGCACCTGTCTCACTGCAGATCTCTTCCTATTTCTTTTGTGCAGCAGGCACAACTGAAGCCCCTTTCAAGAGCTTTATCCTCAATACACAGGCTGTCAGACTTGAAAAGTAAAGCAGACTGTTTGGCAGGAGTGCTATCCACATGCTACAGTGACACACAAGACAAGTCTACGTGGATAAGTCATCTGAAGACAACTGCAACTAGTAGTTGAGAACTTTTCTCCCTGCTATAGCCAAACTATTTCCAATCAGCCTTATTAATGTCATGCATTAAATCGATCATCACCAAAGCTTCCCGATTCCTAAAGCTCACAACCCAGTACTCACTCACGACCCAGTGCCTCTGAGCTTAAAAGAACATGTCCACATGCAAAGAAGGCTTCAAAGCACCACCCTGAAACTCGAGATGAGAGATGGCACAAGGATTGCTAGCGGTCAGGGGTTGCTTTCTCCACAGTTAATCATAGTCTTCACATTGAATGCTGCTACTACTGTGAAATTAAACAACCGAATAAGCATTTAGCTAAACCCTTTCCTGTTTTCTAAGTAAAAGTACTACTTTTCTACAGTGAACGTGTAAAATATTCTCTTGCTTTTTTTATCCAGTATCTCTGCAGTACAGCTGACCATACTGAAATGCTCAGCAAACCTTCCCAACATTCCCCTCAACGTCAGCAGTGATTTTTTAACTACTCTTTCTTGGTACCTGCATTTGCCGCATGTGGGAATTTTTTTAAATGCTATCTCACACCCAGGAAGTCAATTCCTATGGCATTTCTGGATAAGAACAGCAGCATTCATAGGTAACGGATTTTGTTACTGCTATGAAATGGGACAAGACCTCTGCTCTTATGAAATTATGCTTAAAACATATTTAGTTTCTTAAAACATTTCCCAGAGTTTCAAATATGCTGCACAATTGTTGAGTTCTTGATCAAAAAAAATCACATGAAAGAACATAATAACCACACAAGAATTTGCAAGAAAAACAGCACTACATCGCTGTTTGCACCATGTAATCAAATGTGGGATCAAGATCATACCACATTCATCATTTGATAGGGACACTGCATGTACATTTATGAGCAGCTTGACAGCTTCCATTAACATTTAAATACACAAGAAATAGCTTTTCTGTGTTTCCCAGTCTTCAGACTGGGGACTTTTTGAAAAAGCTATCTGCATGACATGGTTCTGCAAGCTTGATTTCAACTTTCATTTGGCTTGAGATTCACACCAGCACCAAGTGACTTCTCTGCTTTTGATACAATCTTCTTCCAGAAACACAAGCTATCTTCCTTACTCATCTGGTCAAGCACAGCACCTAACCACTTGCAGTACTTTTGCTATTACTGGAAACAGAAAGTAGCTGTTGATCAAATACTATACACAATACATAAGCTGCTAAAAAAAACTCACTTCTTCCACGATGTCCACAACACTTGAATTATTGTTAGCATGTAAGAGATTTCACAAACAGCAGCAAAGAGTGCATTACCTTTACCTCTGAGGTTGTTGTATCTCCTGTCTTCTGGGATATTTTATGATGGATGGATTGGAAGGGAAAAATCAACGGGCCTCAAAACTTTTATGTTTTTATTTTTGTCTCACATGCATTTACAAAACATCTTACACTGAGCATGCTTTGCCTTTGTTTTTATGTTAGTTTTTTTTAAAGTGCACTATTTGCAGTAACTAAAAAAAAGAATCAAAGATCTCAATAAGCTCTGTATGGCTACAAGCTGCGAGATGTATTTGCATTGCTTACACAATGAGAGAGTGAGAAGTTCTGATTAAGCTTGGGCAGCCAGCAGAGTACAATAGCTGGGCAGAGAGAGATGATTGATTTTGGCCTTTAATTGTGACTCTGCCATTGATTTTCTTGATGGCCATCTGCACAACTCTTATCCCCTCTCAGTCATGTTTCTTGCCTATAAAACATACACAGAATGTCCAAGAAAGGTGCTTTATGTGAAGCAGATGGAACATCAGAAGCTTTACAGTGATACAGGTGGTACATTTTGGTTGGGCAACTGCTTTAGGAAATCAGATCTTGATATGTGAAATCCCTTCCTAGCAAACATGTAGATATAAGTTAGGTAAATATATTTTCACCTCCACATGTACAAAATAATAAAAACATTATAGAAACAAAAGCAACAGAATGCCTTGCAAAGAGATGGTCCACATGCATTCAGAGCACCTGCATCCTTTCGGTCCTAGAAGCCAACATAGCAAAAAATGTATTTGGTATTATTATATGTCAGGAGGTCCCTTAGAGCAGGGCCAGTGCGGGCTGCACCAGGTGATCAGGGTCCAGGAGGACACACTAAGGTCCCGGCTCACTAAGTTTTATGCCACCATAGCCTGGTGCTCTGAAAATTAATTCTGAACTATGCAAGATACCTAAAACATCAAACATTAATCTTCATCCACCTAAAAAAAAAACAAAGAAGGAACACATGTCTGCCTATAATAGTAACTTCATCTTAGAACCTATTTATATAGTGGAGAAAAAAAAAATGCTATTTTTGGTTTCCAACGCAAATGCCTCAGTTGTCAGGATAAACCCTCACAGCTTACAAGTAAAGAAAGGACCTTTTTTTTTTTTTTTTTTTTTCAGTCCTCGTTAGCTGTGCCCCATTGTATCATAGGGCCTTAAAGGTCAAGTATTTCTGTCTTTCACTGCCTCATCACTGCAACAATTCTCCCAGTCGAGAGTCAGCTCGCAATTCTGCAGAAGACGCATGACAGAAACAAACTCCAGAGTCTGGCAGCCTGAAGGTGTTAAATGCTTGGTCCAAACTACGTTCTCTTTCGTCCCACACTCTATTCTATTACTTTCAATTTATTCCATCCACCTTGTTTTACATAAAAGCAGTCTGCAAAGCAAACCAAAAGACCCAGCACATACTTACTATTGAGACTTGATACATTATTATGGAATTTTTGACAGAAAAAAGTATTTTTGCACTAAAATCTAAAAATCTCAGAGGAGTATCTTCTCAGCCCTTGCAGATAGGAATACTGCAAGTATAGAATGAAAAATCATGCAATTTTCTTTCTTATACAGTTGGAAAGTTTTAATTAATTAAACCAATTATTTTACTATAATATCTGAAATTAAGTTTTCCTTGTGTTAAGAAACTCCAAACAGAAAGCTGCTGCCTTATCTAATCTTCCTTTTGAGGCTGCCTGTGGGATACACACCAGCGCTGCTCTAGGGCTGATGGTTAATGAATTACTGAATAAGATACGACACACATTGGCTGTGTCTTTATTGCCTATTCCATTTATTTACAAACTTAGTTGTGATTTATTACCTGTCCTTTGATGTTTATACATGTGGTAGTCAAATATTTCACCTACATGAACATATTTCCTGGCAGCCTGGGAAGGCAGGGAAGTTTTAGCCAATTCTCTCGTTTTCAGAATTGAGGCTGCGTGACAGGATCACTGTCACAGCCTAAGGGGATGCGCTCAGGAGAGATCACAAATCTTTTAGCCTTAGACATTGTTGGTTGCTGCCATCTGGCTGTCCTTTCACCAGACTGCCGCTTCCAAGCATAAAATTAATTTCTGCATTAGCAAAGCAATGAAAGCAACAGTAACAACAGAGCAGGGTGAGAGCACTAGGTCCTCCCCATGCAAAGGGCAATTTGCTGATCCTCGCTAGCACCAGTGTCAGGACTTCTGCCCTTATCTTGAAGGAGCTTTGTTTCATCTTTTGGAAAAAGATAGATGGGCTAAACTGAAAGAAGGTCAAACTCAAGCTCTTTTCCATTCAATTTTTGTTCAACAAGAGGTGGAAATCTCAAGGGACACGTACACTTGGCTGAGACAAGTGATCCTGAACCCGGCAATATGACAGTGTAAACATGTCAGACACCAAAGTCTCCCTGAATCTTTTACGTGAGCTTCTCTTTTAGCCATATACCCTTCCTTGCTGATTTTCATATTAGCTCATTTCTGGCTACACAAATAACGACTACAGGAGTTTATCTGTATATCCATCCTCTTTGCTTAACAAAGGCTTTTGCACTTGAAAGCAGCTGTTGCCTGTACTCCAATTAAAATTAAAAACCAGTTCAAAAGCTACAATTTTTTAATGATAGTAGCTGAGACTGTAACAACAGCATTGCTTTTGCTCTCACATAAAAGCCAAAAATAATACACTTGAATAGTGCAATAAGCTTCACCTATGATCAAGATTCAGCTTCAAATCATTTGATATAAATATCTATGAATGGGCTTCTCTGTTTGCAAATTATTCCTAGACGACTATTTTGAAAACTCTTCTCTTGAAAGAACGCTTGCTAAATACCATAGCCTCAGAAATGGAAGTCAGTTTCTGTCTTCCAAGAATACTCAAGAAAGGACATCACTGGCTGGAAATCCACTATTTAAGTTAGGTTTTCAGATTGCATGTGCAACTGGAAGTTTAACCCTGCTTTCTCATTTCCCGAAATTATCCCAGTCTCATCTTGGGTACTCCACAGTTGTCATAAGGGTCCTGTCAAGCGCTCCTACACTGCTGGTACCCAACATCAGCTAGCAAGGGTTTGTGTGCATGTACGGTGTGAGCGCTCTCAGCTTCCAGGATGCTTCCCCTCAGGTATATCATGGCACAGAAATGAGGCCCAATAAGGGGTGAAATATCATCTTATAGATTTGCTATGGAGTTTGAGATGTCATGTAGCTGGTGCTGGGAAATTACCTCAAAGGAAGCATTTGCCACTCCTGCGCCCAAAACTAATAAGAGTCTTCCTAGCCACATGGGGAACACATTGTAACAAGCCCTTCCTCCAGTCATCACCATTTTCTGCTTATTAGGAGGCAACACCGGGTTTGAATGATTTGGCAGACCACCCCTGGGACAGAGGTTAGTGCTTGCTTCTCATACAGAAGTACAGAAACACTGTATTCCCCAACTGTAATTTTAGATCTTAACCTTCGCTGAGGTCCTCTCTAGCTTTTAAATTGAGTAGGATTAGCACAGCAGTGCATTTACGCGATTACCTCCTCTGACAGCTTTCAGGGCTTTATTGTTTTTCTTTTTCCCCATAGTCTTCCCCACAGTCATACTGAATATATTTAACAAATAAATACAGTCTTCAGTATAGACTATTTACAGTTGGGCATTACATTTTGTTTTTACTGGCATCTCATTAAAAGCCTGTTTAAGGATGTTTATGTTCTGCTGTATTCTGTTCTTACTTATTTGTACAGAGGAGGTCGTGCCACCGGTGAACTGCTTGGGCTAGTGATAACGAAGGAGCAGGTGAGCTGGGCTGCTCAGTAAGGGCAGGTCAAGGGGTTCCACATTTCACTTTCCATCACAAAATCCCAGGAGAAAAGAGATTCTACACAGTAATTTATGAGTGCAGATAACATTTTAAGAAGAGCAGAATCTTCACTGAGGGGCAGGCAGATGAGAAAGATCCCAGGACACTAGTTGGCACAGAGAGGAACCGACTGGCTACTGCTGTTCTGAATGCCACAGTTTCAGGAAGAACAGAAAACATCCACGAGAAAAGGAGGTGAGAAATAAAGGAGGCAGCATAGCAAAATTCCAAACTGGAGGACCGAGTCACTTGGCCAACACATTTACTTTCCTGAGGTCCAGAGCATGTGCTCCAAATAAATTTTTACTTAAATATATTTACATTCTTCAATGCGCATTTATAAATTTCCATGAATTAACTCTCAAATTTAGCTATTTTAAGTATGCTACATTTATAAACTGATTATATTTATATTAAGCGTAATATTTCTGACTTCTGCTTTGTACTGACTTTAAGTCTCAAATGTTTGAGTTTTGCTAGCAAAGCCAGAAATTTGTTCTTACTGCACAATGGCAAATCTAACTGCAAAATAATATCTGTAACATCTATTTAAAGTAGATGTGAAATCTCTATAGGAACTAGTAAATTCTCTTCTCTGTATTCAAATACTGGGAGCCACAGCATCAAATTTCTTATAAAGGAATATGGATTTATTATCCCTACTGTCAATTAATCCTGTTCCTCCTCTTTTTTTTTTTAATCTTTCAGATAAATCGTTCCTCCCTAGCTCATTTACATAACTATTTTATCACAGTAGTCATTAGTTCCTTCACACTTCTGCATAGTTATGTCTCAAAAATGGTATTTTATTTACTGAGTAACAGAAACAGCTATTGAATGAAAACGATCTCTGAACCTTGTAGGAGACAACTAGTGCTAAATGTCCTCTAAAAAGTCTCATATTGGTTCTATTTAAGCAATTAAAATATAGATTTTTTTTTTCCTCATCAGTTCATTCACAATGTGCATACACACAAGAAAATCTAAGGCTTGTAATAAGAACCAAGCAGAAGGCAAGATATGCTCTAGGATGCCACAGAGAAATTTACTGAGTAGTTATCTAAATAAAGTACAAAGTAGATGTAAAATCTGAATTTGTAAAAACTTTGCATTCCTAAAAATCACCACTTGCTTGCAAACAATTTTAAGCTAAACATTTTTTTAATTTTTAAAATGTATTTTGGTGGATTTGGAAACAAGAAAACCCATTACTTTTGAGAAGATCTCTTCTTGTTTATGTTACTAACATATTCTAACATTGGATTATTAAGTTCCCAACTAAAAATACGACATAGTTTTGTTAGAGTGAAAGGCTCTGTTGCTTTTCTCCTTATCTCCTTTGTGTCATTAAGTCACTGCGGTCTCAGTTCACCTATAGTATTTACATTTCAAATATTTACATTTACATTACAAATATTTACATTTCTTTAAAGAAAAAATATACAATACCTTTTGTTGGTGGAATATAAGATCAGAGGAAAAACTATATAGGCAATATAATAACAAAAACACTCACTTATTTCAATATTGCTTTTGATTTAAAAAGCATGACTGCTGAAAACATTTTCACGTCCACAAATTGCATACACCAGTAAAAGCAGAATCTAATATTATTATTTAGCTAGCAGGTGTCAAGAGTACAGAGGGAAGAAACCAGCAGTGAGAAGAAACTCCATTTTCACTTAATTTTATGTTTGGCAGACATGCCTGCCCACAAGGCAGGCCATCCACGGCAAGCACCTCCTGCAATGTGCCATCCTGCAGCCATCAGCCCCACATGGGTCCTGTTTTCCTTTTCAGGGATCCAGACTCATCCCAAGTAATATGCCAACACATCCCACACACCACGACCATTCCATGGTGCAGCACTTTTACATTCACCCTATCTCATAGTGAATCCACAGGCACAGCTAGGCCGGGTTGGTGGTCGCTCTCCCGGGGAGCTTGCCCAAGCCCCGAAGTTTGTGCCCCACTTGCTCCCCTTCCTCCCAAGTAGAAACTGTGGCTAAACAGAAGCCTCCTGTGACCTACCATGGTGCACATGAAAGATAATTACCTACCATTAGCAAAATCTGATTTAGGTGCTTTAAATATTTGATGGTGATGAAAGTTAATAGAAGATAGCAGATAATCATAAATTAGAAACAATTCTCTCCATTGCTTTTTTACCGCTCCTCTTTAACGAACAAAGCTCTACCATTACTTTACTTTACAAATGTTAGCTGCCAGACAGAATGTCCTTTTTGCAAAGAGAAATGTTGGCGTTGAGCCTAGTTTTGGACTGAGGTCATTACAAAGTTGTAAGCAGCACATCCTGGAAGAAAGTGAGCACTGTGATGCTCCGATATTTATATACAGCCTGCCTGCCTTGGTTACCATGACACCAAATCGCCCCGGCCCAGCTTCTGTGGCTCGGCGAGCTCTATCTTGAATTTCATGTTTTCCACACAAGCATATTCCCAGGAACGTCATTATCTGATAGAGAAAACTGGTGTTTCCTTATACTAACTACACACCGACTCATTGCAACATGCTTATACTCCAGCATATATCCTACATGTGTGGTGTTTTACATAATTCCTATTTCTTCCATACATAGCTTTAAATAAATATATAGCTAAAAAAGAAAAAAAAACAGACAAGAAAATGTAACTACAGGATCATTGGCAAAAGCAAGAAAGAGCCAGAAGATTAATATGTCCCTACCTTAATGACTTATTTCCTTGCAACAGACTATCATCAGTATGACTATCATGCTGGCATTTTGTATCAGCATTACTGTAACATTATGAGCTCAACAAAACATGAGGCTCTTTAAATTTGTCTTTGTTGGCAAACAATGCAGCACACTGAGGCTATATTCATTAAGGTTCCTTTCAGGTTGATGCCAAAGTATCCTTTTTACAACACATTTTCTAACTTGGCAAAATTTGCATAAGTTATATGAACCCTATAAATAAAGTGTATTTATCGTGGAGACCTGTCTCCTGACTTGTAGAACAGTTCAGCAGTTCCCGGCCTCTGCCCTCGGAGCAACTGTATGTCTATACTCACAGATCTGTAACTTCAGCTGAGAAAAGAGAATATCTGAAACAAGGCCTAAAACTACAAGATCACCCTTAAATATATATAAATCTTGAACTGTGATGTTTCTTAGTGAGGAGGCTAGCATAGATTTATAATTTTTACCTGCATAGGTGAGATACTGTTTTACAAATCTTAACATAATTATACTGTCTGCATATTTGTATCCATTTATGGCATGAGAAAACCATTTCTACTTGATTCGCACCCTAAGAGATAACAGTCCAGCATTATGTTTCTATTAAGATACCTTTCACGTCCTAGTGCTCCCACATTTATCTTCGCATTCTACTTCAAAATAGCAAATATTATTCTTTTTAAAAGGATGCCCTTACCTGTGGTACCATGCCAATGGAGCTTGACACGTCAGATCCCACTGGAGACAACTTTATCCATGGCACTCTGAAGGAGGATCCAGAAGCTTTTATCATCTTTCTCCTCTTCATGAAGAACTTTCCTTTCTTTTGGAACAGCCTATATGAAATGATACCAAAACAGTTAGTCCTTAACTTTATTTGTTCTTGGCAGCAGGAGGGAGGGATACAATAACGAATAGCATTATTATTATTTTTTTTTTTAATATTGCTTTGTGGTACACAACCTGGCTCCATAAATATTTTCCTCTGCACAACTACAGGGACAGCAGCAGGTCAGGCACTAGCAGCTGCAGCAACAACAAATTTCATTTCCCTTCACACCTAAATCCCCAAGAGACACAAAAATTGCCAGAAACTCAAAAATTCACAGCTGCAAATTCTTTTCTGAAGTCTGGCTGATCTAACTTATTCACCTTAAAAAAATAATAAATAAATAAAATGGAAAAGCCTATATGCTATCTCCAGGTGCTGGATGGGACATTGCAGCAGATTTGCCACCAAGCCCTCCGTCAGGACACACGGCAATGGGTGCATTGAGGTTTGCAGCAACTCTGCATCTCAGGAGAACGCAGAGGCCTCCACACAGAACTGCAGGGACAACTGCCTCCTGTTTAATATGCGGTGCTCCATGAGACTCTTTCCCCAGCCTTGGCTTTGCACATGAGACTTGCTCCCAAGTTAAACAAAAAGTTGTGCCACTGGTCAAAATGGAGCAAGCCACAAGAAAACCCATCTCTGGTCTTTGTATGAAAGTGTAATTAAATGGTTAGACACCAATTTAGACCAGCCTTTCCTTCTCAAAGCACCAACAAAACACCCAACAAAAAGCCGTGCAACTCTACACTACAAGCTGGCGAGCTGCTTTTTCTCGCCGCCGCTATTCTGAGCCAAGAACTCTCACAGGAACATTTTTATATCTCAAGACTACTTGAGAATAACCCAAGTACTACACTTGGGCTGCCAAATTTAATTTCTTCTTGAGGTCCTCAGCTCGGTTAAAAGCTTGTTGGCCTTTGTGAGGAGCTGCAGCTCTCCAGGCCACCGCGTGCCCTCCTGCCCGAGAGGTGTCATTAGCTGCAGAGAGGCTGAGTCTGCGCCCTGGGGAAAGGCCACTCAGTGACCCCCTGAGGTTTCACTGTCCCTCCTGCACAGCCATGGGCACTTCAGCAGCTCAAGTACGAGTGCCACAGGAGTCGTGGAGCAGGCAGCCCATGAGAGCAGCACTTTGCTCCTGGGACAGGGCAGAGCCATCGCAGCCTCACTTACAAGCCCAGCACCTGAATCCTGAGGGCATTTTCCCGGCTTTTGTTCTAAAATCTGCACATCAGCCCAGACAGGTGCTGCCTCACAGCCAATGGAGGGAAACATCTGATCGCACTTTAATGACTGAAAATCGGAGACATCTTTAGCATTTTCCTTAGCAGTTGTTTTATGGACAAAGCTAAAATACAGATCAAAGATTTATATATCACATATAAAAATGAGATTGAATGAGTTTCTCATACTAAAGCACACAGAATTGAGCTTTAAATAATAAAAGTGGTTCTAAAAGGACATATAAAGAAAACATTAAAATATCTACTCCACTGAAAAATAAGGTTATTAGCTTCATTTAAAGGCCATCAACTAGGCTAAAATATGTAGAATACATAGTGACATGCTACAGCATAACAAATACTAATATATCCATTAATGATTTTGCTGAACTAAATATATAAGTAGTTCTATTTTTTATTTTGTCTTGCACATGGTGTGTTGGTGGAGAGTAGGGGAGGGATAAAGCAGGCTATCTTGGTGGCATGTTGTCCCTTGGGCCTCTGTAAAGTAACGCATATCCGCATACCTGGAGCCAAGGGTGAAGCCCACACACCAGGGCCAAGCACTCCTGGGTGTGCTGAGTGACCCACACTCAAATGGGTATTGCAGGCCTACTAAAACCAAAGCCACCAGCCTCATTTTTCATTTATTCCAGCTTCCTCCCCATCTGAGCTCCTTTTCCTACCTCAGCTACTAGCAACAGCAGAAGGTGATGCAATTTTAATGACTCTTCCTTCCAAGAGTTGCATTCACAAACTTGCCCTTCCCATCCCAGCGCGGCCCTTGTTAGCTGCCTGCATACCAGCCTGCAGCCCAGCACAAACGGCTGCCCTAATTGGGAGCAGCTGGGAGACAACGCCAGCGTTTCAGCAACAAAGCAGCACAAACACAGCCGCTCTCAACGCAAGGCGGAGAAGTTTCAACTGAGAACTGAAACTAGTAGGCAGAACTGAAGCCAGCAAGTCCGCTCTAAAAAGATGAAAGACCGGGATACTGTGATAATAAATGAAGAAAGCCCTGGGGTGAACTGTGCGTAGCTTCTTCTTGCCACCAGCCAACACAAAAGACCCTCCTCTGGCAATGACCCAGGGAGCGGCCACAGCTGGGACTGCTCTACGCAGGCACCGAGCGGTGCGTAGCGCATCGCCCAGCGGAAACCACTGACGCCAACGGCAGCCTGGTTTGGGATTGCTCTTTACATTTTTAGGGAATTCAGGCATTGAGGATGCATTTTATCTTTTAAGAACATAAATCTGTGCAAGTATGATTGAATTTGAAGCATGGTGTACACACATGGTAGTCGATGACTTTGAAATGGAGAAAAGTTCAGCATAAAACTTTTCCCTTTGAAAACCACAGATTCAGGCTCATCTAAACACCTCACGTGTGTGCATCCATTTCATCAGGCTGTCTTAAGGTTTTTTCAGAAGTGTCTAAGTAATACTTCCTTTTCATCAAAATATTTTGTTTTGAATATTTCACTTTGACATGCTATTTCACATTATAAAGAAGCAGTAAATTACTTAGCAACTAAAATGAAATATCTAATTTGAGGTCAAACAGAGTATTTTGCAGAGTTTGAGAGAGAATTTTTTTTCATCATTTTCAATTGAAACAAAGTTTTTTTTCCCCCCTTGGCATTTCAGAATTGCCAGAGAATAAAAGAAACGTATTACGCTAGGTATCATGCAAGTAAAAAATAATACAGAACTCTGCATAACTCCATTACCTTCTTTCTCTGCTGGCAGCCACCGAACGGTGGGGTTGGCACAGTGCTTGTGCTCCCGGTAATGGCCAGTTCGCAGAGAAAACACAGCAGCAGCGCAGTAACAGCTGCCTGTACGCAGGCAAGGCACAGAAACACACCAGCCTGTTCACATAACTGGAAAGCGAGGGGAGAGAGGGGGACTCCACATGTAACCCTGGTAACTGATAGCCGACAGGGGGTCTCCCTGGACGGGGGGCAGCCCCAGGGCAGCAGCTCTGCCTGGGGGCGCTGAGCAACACGGGCTGGGCACGGGGCTTGGGCTCAGCCAAAGGGAATATGGAAATTTAAGGGAAATACCTCAGAGAGAGACATGTTGTTAAGAATCCGTCCTTGATATTGCACCAATTTACTGAATGGCAAACTGTTGGACATGAAAAAACACAGACTATATGCTATGCAAGAGCAAGCCACCCTGAGCTAACACTGGCATCCTTTGAAAAGTTATTTGCCCATAGTACTGCTTCCTAAATTGATAAGACCTTTAAGCAGATTTATGACACTGTATGTACATGTATGTAATTAAAACAACTTATCTTAGTCAGATAGGAATTATCTGATGCATGCTAGTCTTCTCTGTCATACACTATTTTTCTGAACAATGTTATTAAAAGAAAATCAAATTAAGGATGAAAAATAATTGCAAAATATATCAAAGCATAAAACAGACATTAAGTCCATAGAATACATAGCTGTAGGGAAAAGCTTCAAAATATTTTAAGAGCTTCAAAGAATAGCTTGTATTTCAAAAAATTTTATCTCTTCTCTCAGTTTTCTGTGTGAAAACAGGCTTAAAATTCAAAGATAAGAAAAAAAGTCCATCTTTCATTTTCAAATATGAAATAGGAACCTCAACCACTTCAAGTTGTAAATACCAGATTTGCTTCCTTAGGAGTTTGTCTTATCAGAAGATAGATTGGCTTATATAAAGAACAAGCAGCAGTACCAACGCGCTGCATCTCTCCTGGGAATACTTTGTATGGCTCATCCTACCTTTCTCTAAGTGAATTGATCAGATGCAACTTGACAGCCAACACAGCTGCCACTGACATCAGAAATTTTCCTCCAGCGTGGAGCCTGGAAACGTTTAACTCCACATGTGAGCAAGAGGAAACCTCCCCGGCAGGAGCAGCGCTCGCTGTGCGGCAGGCAGCCATGGAAGCTCACACTGCCGCAGGCTGAGCGCCAGCGGCTCCTGCTCCGGACCGCAACCAGCACCTGCTCCGAACCGCTCCGGAGCGGCACGTAGCCCATTTCTGCACCACCTTCCATGCCAACAGCTTTGTGTGCTTGCTCCTCAAGGTCCTCCATTCACAGCCACAGCAAAGGACATTGCGGTGTCCGGAATTTCACAAGGCACAAGCAGACAGTGCATGTTGAAACACACTTCCTGAGCACAATAGAAAAAATCCACTGTTCCCATGAATGCCCTTATGGCAGTAATAGTGTGAACCAGATCTCCATACCCACATCCTTGGCTGAGGGTGCATGTGCCAAACAAATTCTAGTGGCCAATGTGAACCAGAGCAGAGCGCTGCTCACTTGCACCAGTTCTCAAGGCAGAGGAACAGTTCAGGACACCCTTTGTAATCACAGCCTTGTTCTGGCCGAGTTATTTTCATCCAACAAACTAGCACAGAGATGGCCCCATTCAAAAATACAGATCATAGTTATTGATGCACAGCATACTGCTAAATTACTTAGGCAAAATACTCCACACAGCCAATATTCCTCACTACCACAGTGTGGCAGGACTCTTATCTAACACTTCCAGACTTGCAAAGGGTACTTACAATCTACGTGAATGAGAGCACTTGGGACCTCTGTTTTTATGATTCACTTAGTTAACCACTGAAGTGATAAAGTGTTAAATTTTCTCTATATCCCATATCACAGCACATCACTCAGGGGGCACAGTTCTTCTGTACACATCCTTTCTAGCTATATTTATTTGTTCAAAGACACAAAAAAAAGATCCTGTCGCATTTTAAAATCAGATACATGTGAATTTAATGAGAAGTAGTAGATGTCTGTGCACGTCTGAAAAGATATTAACATAGACAGTGACACCTCAAGTTCCTCTGCGCTGTCTCCAGAACATAACAGAGCAGGCAGGATCACCAGGCAGCATCTGGTTTCTTGCCTTGCTCGAACCTTGGCTGGGGGAAGCAGAGAAGAGCTGTGCAGGTGCTGCCGCTGCTACTGCTGGATGCTTTTCACAGCAGTGTGGCTAACCAAACCCCCAGAGATCCAGACCTTTAACACAAAGAGTGCACAAAAATCACAGGCCAATTACCACTCCCCAAACTTTTAAGACAGAGAAAGTAGTGAGGAACAAGAGAAACATTTAAGTATTTCAAAATGTTCTCATTACACAAACTGATATTTTTTCAATATTTAGAGTACTTTTTTAACAGTCATTCTTCAAAGATCTGTAGTCTTTTGACGGAAACCATGCATCAGCAATTAGAAAATGCAAAAGCCAACACTAATCAAATGAATAAGACCTTCGATGTAGAAAGGTTTTTGCTTCTCTAAACCTCATTTGTAAGCAAGGGTAAATGTGAACAGTAAATGGAAGAACTTGATAGCTTCATGTCGAGAAAGACATGAACCGTGACCCAGCAAAGTCAGCAAGATCAAAATGAGCCGTTAAAATATCTACAGAGTGAAACAACACAAGGCTTCCAAAGTGTCAAATTAAGAAACAAAACACAACAAAAACCCTCTGACAATAGGTCAGGAAGAGAAGAGGAAAAAAAAAATTGTTGCTGCAATGCACTAGGAGTTTTCCTTTAAAATTTTCAGTCACAACATCTTAAATTGCCTCCAAATTAAAGCATCAAGGTAATACTCAACAAGTATTGTTGAACAGTTCAGTAAAAACATTTTCAGTGAGGGAAACAAGGAAATAAATCTCATTCTGATTTTACTTATAGCATATGAACTTGAAGAACATACCTTTAAATAGAAGTACTCCAACTGCATAAATATGATAAAAAAGAGGCACTGTAACAACACTATATAAAGGCAATTTTATATGCCTGCCAAAAGATTTTAAATAGGACTTGGGGAGCTAAAATACAATTTAGCTTTTCCAGTGCCATAAAAAACTAAAAGCAAAAAAAAGTGAGCTTATTTTTGACCTGCAGGAAAAAAACTACTGATAGCTGATCACCGTTGAACGTAGCAGAGAACAAGCCATTCCAGCATGTGACATTATTACAGAAACTACATTTTCAACCATTTTTCCCCACTCCTTCAAGCAAAGGATCAGCACAATTTTACATTTTCCAATTCAGTAAGTAAAAATGCTCAAGAGTCTTTATTCTTCTAAGGTGAGAAAGGCAGATGACAAAACAAAAGCACTCTTGCTGTCAGGTACCACAACCTTTGTCTAGCCTGAAAGCATGGCTCATCTCACTGAATAGGAAACTCCCCTCGCATTTTCACAGGCTGCTGTGACAAAGACACAAAGCTCTGCATCACCCTTAAGCATCTCCCAAAGTCTATAATGAGGAAGAGGAAGAAACAGATTTTTACTCCTGATGGCCAAAATAGTCACAGATTACTTATTCCCCAAGAGATTTAAGGAAGCCGTGATTCCGTCACACCGTGCGTATCAGTGCACAAGCTGCGGGGACTTCCTGTTCTCCGGAAGTTTGATACAACTCTCTTTGGAAATCTTCGCAATTAAAAAAATTGCTCTTCTTTGGATCATAAACTGTGAATGGAACTAGTAGCTTCTACAATTGTATCACATCGACCTTTAGCCTATTTGTTTCATTTCTCAGTTTAAATAACAGAAAATACGTCGCATTGAAGCACGCATGCATGCACTGCAGAACCTGTCCTCACCGCCAAAGATGAACCTTAAACTCTTTACTCACTGAAATGAAAGTTCAATTTTTTTTGAGTGACTGCTTGAAGCAATGAATAGGAAGAAGAAATAAACCACCTGATTCATAGGCTGCTGGTAGCTGTTGTCAACTATCAAGGTTTTGTTACTCACTTGCATCATTTTGTTTTAAAGGCATATTTTTTCTGTTAAGACTGTTTTTAACATTGCTTGGCATTTCAATTGGCTTTACATTTCAGTTCTCTTGTCAAAAAATAGACTTGCTTAAAAAGCACAATCTGTTTTCTCTGTGGATTCCTCCCTCTTCCAACCTCTTGTAGGCTGCTTACTTCTTGCAGAACTTTGTAGTCTACCAGCAGTGCTTACGAAACCTGAAACTAGCTGAAGTTATCAAAACTTCAGCCTTACTTTTAAATTTGAATCAAATATCTCAAGAAAATTCAGTCATTTTGAGGAATGATCTGCCTGTACCAACCTGCCTGCAGATGATGGACGTCCCTCACCAAGATTGGGGGGCTTTCTTTTCAACTAGAGAGATACAAAGATGGAGCTGGAAAAAGTTACAACTATCTGTAAATCTGCTTTGCTAAAAGCAAAGACCTCTAGCAGTTTTAAAATACATCTTCAGGCACCAGTTTCTCACCACTTTCAGCTGTGCTTTGTCAGCACTCTTCAGATCGGATGCTTTCTGTTTGATGAGGCACATATAAAGTCCACTGAAACAGCAGGCAGCAGCCCCGGTGAGTGTGGACAGGAGAGTGCCCAGCATCCGACCAAGTGCTGCTTTCCCTGGGCTCGGTCTCTGAGCACATCCGGCACATGCATATTACCAGGAATTGCCTCATACAAGGGAAATGGCAGCAACTATCAATTTTCTCCATTGAACTTATAAAACCAGTACGAATAACGTTAGTCCTGTTCTGCTCCCTCTGCATTTTTCTTTCAACAAGCTAATACAAATGTTCCTGCTGCAGGAACACTGGGAGGAGTATCTGACTGTTCTCTCTCCTTGGCTTTCTTCAAGACAGAGGATTCTTCCGATAGCCATGGAAAGCAAATTTGCACTGTACTTGGCCAGAAGCAGCCAGAGATGCTTACAGGGATCTATTCTATAAAGGGCTGTCTTCACACACTCCTGGCAGTTGACACTTCCAGGCAGTAACAGAAACAACAAAGCTGTACGCTGCAACAAAAGCTTCTGCTTTTTGGTTTCTGAGAATAAATTCAAAATTCAAGACTTCAAGTTCAGCCACTTTGCATCAAGACCTTTTGGTCTTCCTGCAGTATCTTAACACAGACTACAATTATTAAGATCTGCTAAAGCTTATCACATTTTAGATGCTTTCAGAGAAAGCAAGGAAGATTGGGATTTGCTACATCAGCAAAGAACAGCTTGCCTGCCACAGTAAATCACAGGTTAACACCGGTACATAAGAAAACTTTATAAGTGGACAGTTCTGAATAGGATCTACTGCCAGGTTTCTTGATTTTATTTAGTGTGGTCTGAGTTTCTTTATTTCTTAGCTCTCTAGTGTGAGAGTAAAAATAAAGTTGCAACATTAAATTTTGCTACATGGATACAATGTTTTTCATCCTTATTATATAAATTGCCATACAAGTAAATCAAATCAGAACTCTATTGATCAATATAATATCTATGACTAGGGTTACTATTTTTTTCAGACTCATGTGTGTTTACATATAGCTGGAATAATTTGGAAATATGTTTACAATCTGTTTAATATAATCAAAAAGGATTTTTCATGCGCCTTTGAAGTTACATACTTGTAAAGGTGAAACTTGCTGAAATAGCTATTTGAACAGGATCAAGGACAGGGAACAACTACATGTAGACTTGGGACCAATAACAGGAAATCCACAGAGAACTCTGAACATGAAGAAATAATCTAGGCAATTTACTAAGAATAGAGTAAGTCTGGAGAGAAGAACTTCAAAAATATGATTTAAACAAGTTGCATATTATTAGATTGGAAAAAAAAAAATGCAGTCTCAGTGCTTTCACTTACTGCTTTTTACCTTGTGCTTGTCCATTCCAGCTCATTGCAGGCTCAAGCTGGAGATGCTGCTCTATTTTCAACAAGGGGTCTGATCTGTAAGTATGACAGGAACATTAAATGCGATCATCTACCCTACAATAATTCAATATGGAAGACAGAATATCCAGGAATTTCAGTGCGTAGCCTGGGCGTTAGGCTTTTAAATCAGAAACTGTCTCAATAGGCAAGAGTCCTGAGCAAGACTATGGTGCAGCTGGAGAAGTCAGAGTGCAAAGGATGGAGCAGTTATCAAGATACCACTAAGCACACTAGTGATAAAGGAAGACCAGAAAGGAAGAAAAGATATTAAGCGAGGAAGCTGGGCATTCAGTGAGCTTTCTCTGCTTCAGTCTTCCCAAAAAGCCCACGTGAGAGTAGATGGTCCCTAATAAAGAGGAGACTGTAGGCTCATGAACAGAGAACAGTAAGAGCACCAGCCTCGCTCGACGCTTTGGAGCATACTAAGAACTGTCTAAAGCAGTATCAGAATCTTAACTATTATCTGAGGGCACAAAAGGAGGAAAAAAAAGAAACAACGAGCTGTTCAGCCCAACTCGGTGGCGAGGAGGAGCAGGAGGAGCTAGTGCTCTCCAGTGCAGCTCCCCAGCCATCCCTTCACGGAGAAGTGCTCAAGCAATCTGCCTAGTAAAACCCCAAGGTACCAAAGGCATGAACAGCAGCATTCGTCAAATTATACCAAACCAATTTCATTTCCTTCTACAGCACGTAAAGCAGATAGAGCCTGGCTTAAGTCTTAGCTATTATCATTGCATCAGGTGGAACGTACACAGGCTACAGAGCTTGCCAGCAAATCACTCACATCCAGAAACCCACTCTAGTCAGAACAAAGGATGAATCACATGCAGTTTCAGAGAGACCTCTCTTCAGCTCAGTATTAATTTTTTCATTAATAAGTCCAGTGATGAAAGGAGGAACATGCTTGTTAAATTTGCTGATAACACTGTGCAGGGAGGGACTGCAAGCACATGAGAGGATAGATTTAAAACTCAAAAAGGTCTTGATAAAGCGCAGAAATATTCTTAAAAATGTTATTTGGGAGAGAATACAGGATACTATACTTAGGCAGGAAGTGCCAATGCATAATCACACGCTGGGGAACTACTGCCTGGACTACAGAACACGTTTGGGAAAAGGCGCTGGGATATCCACTCTAAAACAGATAATCATCGTTCTGAAATGGATAAAAAGAAGTGGGGCCATCCAGGTGTATGAAATGATCCTTCCACTACTGTCAGACCTGAGAAAGTCTCACTGGAGAAATACATTCTGCTTTACATACTGCATGTTAGAAAAGATTTGGACTAAATGGAGGCAATCTAAAGGAGATGAGAGATCTAAGGTCTACAGAACATCACCAAAGGGAAGGATCATGCAAAGTTAGGGAGCTGAGCTAAAAAAATGGAAGTGCTTGAGATAAGAATTTCCAGACTTAAAACATATAAAAGATAGCAGTGAAGAGTCTGAACAGTGAATTAGTCTTCAGGTTTCAACCAGGAAATACAGAGAAACTGCAGTAAGGAAAACTCAGGTGAAGTATTACAGAAGCCTGTCAGGATACAGCAAGGAGAGGAGGACAGTGAGCAGGCTGCACCCTGACCTGCCATGGTCTCTTCTTGTCCAGGCAAGTCCAGACAAACCTCACAGATTTATGCTATTGAAATGAAAAATTCAAGAAGGTCAATTTGACTGTTCATGGATATTTAATAAAAAAAGAAGATGAGATAAATAATCAAATTACTAGTTACTTGTTTCATATTCACTCCATTTTAATTGCAGTTCCTTATTGACTCAGATTAATGAATGCCAAAAAGATATTACTCATATGAATATTGAAACTTGACAATCTCATTGCAATATTTCAAATAAAAATGCAATATATCAGTTCTCAGTGAATTTTTTTTTTTTTTTTTTTTTTTTTTTTAATAGAGTCAAACATCCTTCCTGGTAAGTGAATCATTTAAAGCAAACGTACTGATATGCAAGGCTACGGAAAATTTC
This sequence comes from Rhynchotus rufescens, assembly GCA_032273925.1. Taxonomy (NCBI): domain Eukaryota; kingdom Metazoa; phylum Chordata; class Aves; order Tinamiformes; family Tinamidae; genus Rhynchotus; species Rhynchotus rufescens. Next base: position 2,402 of record JAVCKT010031421.1, on the reverse strand, counting down.
CATGCTGAAAATACAGGCTAAAGCACAATTCTAAACACAGAGAAGTTAACTCAGAAAAAATTAGCTCAGTACAGCATGGGAAAACACATTTCTTCACAGAGCTCACCACACTTCAGCTGCTTTATGTTATAAATAGTGATAACTGTGAAAAGACCTAACCTTCCCCTTAGTGTTTTGTGGGCTTGTTTTATTCGTTTTCACCTTTAGTAAAGCAGCATATTCCAGAGAAAATGCTTTTGTACTTCCAAAAAATAAAACCTGTGAATCACCAGGGAACCTAAGTGTACAAGGTCGTCAAGCTGCTTCCATACAGCCCAAGACATTTATTTTATAGTTGTAGGACCTGAACTCATTCATGTGAGTATCTACCATTAGATTTTAATGGACAGAATTTGATGAAGGTGAAAATCTTAGGTTTCTTCAGGGAAAAATAGAGAAGAGGTGACAAATAGCATACTGTTCAGTGCCAAAGCGAAGCTACCTACTGCAAAATGAATTCATTCCATTTGCTTAACTGATGAAGTGACCAAATCCAGAACCCCAGTATGAATCATTCCAGAAGGCACACTCAAGGAGAAGCTCCTTCTTAACAAATTAAAGGTTACGCTTTTATCTTCTACAAGTTTAGCTTAGCCCTCTGCAAGTGAGATTAGCCCTCTACCTATGAGGAATCAGGCCATTTTCAGTGCAGACCCGTCTGTGCTTTGTACCTACGGTGACTTTGGCAAGGAGTCCCTAGACAACACGCTGCCTTCCTGACTCCCTGGTGCAGCCAGTCTGGTCTGCAGACTTTGTATGAAATTCTGAAGGCCTGAAAAAACCCAGTAGTGAAAGTATCTCAAGCAGAACATCAAGAGGCATCAGAAGATCCTAAGAGATTTACACCTCAAAACAAAAATGGAAGTGTGACACACAGCTACTTCACAGTAAAACTGTTGTAAACTTTATGAAGAACTTCCTGCTTTTCAGATGGAGCAACAACAAGAGATGATGACACCTCCCATAGGCAAGATTTATTTCGCACAAGGAAAATGATCTGATGCATACCGTTCATTTACTTTTTGTGCAAAGCTGAGTGACTAATTTTCATCATCTCCTTTGAAAAGCCAGGCAGCTCAGTGCAGACAGCTAGCATGTTTACGACTCTACGAAAGGCACGTCTTGTAAGCAGTGTCCTTCAGTGCTGCATTCAGGCGTTAGACTGCTGGCTGCTGTAAATAACAGCTCTCAAGAGTTACATAAGATGCAAAATTTCTTCCTTCAAAGCATTATGAAGAAAGATAAAAATGACTTACTTAAGGCCAACCTTGTCTTCATGGTGATTTAAACTAAAGCACTTCCCAATTGGAACAGGCAACAAATACAAGCACAGCTGCGTATTGCAGCTTAGGTGATGCAGAATCATTCACAAAGCCTCAGTAACTTGATTACACTGGACCACATGACCACAGCTTTCTCAGATGGGTTGGTTTTAAGAAGTTCAAGATTTAAAGAAAAAAATGCATTTACCAATCCTGGTTTTCTCTCCAGTACTTACAATTGTCTTCAGATTCTGAAAGGTCACATAACTCTACCCTCCAAGCTTTTACTAACTTGAATTTGTTTGTGAAATGATCCATTAAACTGCAAAATTACTATTTCAGAGGCATTTTTAATTAGTGACACTCATCAGCCATTGTAGAGATATGTTAACATACTAAAAGATAACTACATACAGCAATATCCTACATCAGGTATGTATATACACACACACACACACACATTATTTATTCTGTAATTATGTAACCAAATCTCTGCAATATGTTGTGAACCTCTCATTTATTCTGCAGCAAAAGTCATTTATTTACAAAGGTTTTTTTTTTCTACTTTTATACCTTTTATGTTAATCCTTCTGTCCTGAAGAGCAACTCCTTAGTGCCCATCCCACATAAGCCCAGGATCAAGACCAAGCCCACAAAAACATCTTCATTTGCACCTTGCTACTTTACACTATCATTTAGATTAACACCAAAGAACAAAAGCCTAGAGTTAGCAGGACACTCTCATTTTTCTTCATTCCTCCATATTAACCTTTGGCTTTTCAACATCTCTACCACCTCTGAACATACTTTTCCTCACATCAGTAAGGATAATCAGAAGGTCCTGTCAGCAGCCCTTCAACATTTTCCCATCTTCTGCACAAAAAATGAATTTTATGCAATGAAAGAGAAAGCCAGGGACCCTGGGAGAAAGAGCAGGGCTGCCAGGACACAAAGATGTTTGGATCCTTGAAAAAAAAATCCCAAGCCATACTAATTCCCTTTTGCTATGTTCAGTCAAAATCCCAGCCTACAATGCAATCCTATGAGAGGCTATAATCACACTTTTTTTTTTTTTTTTTTTTTTTAAATAAATATGCTTTT
>JAVCKT010031420.1:0-10984 GCA_032273925.1 Rhynchotus rufescens | reverse complement strand
AGGCCTCTGGCACCCTCACTGTTACTTAAATGTTTTCTTAAGTTCCTGTGGAACTTTTGGTGCCTCAGCTTGTGGCCATTTCCTCTAGTCCTGTCTCTGGCCACCACTGAAAAGAGGCCACTCCATCCTCCTCTCTCCCTCCCTTGAGGTATTTATACACACTGATCAGATCCCCCCTTAGTCTTCTCTTCTCCAGGCTAAAGAGACCCAGGTCTCTCAGGCTTTCCTCATACGAGAGATGCTCCAGTCCCTTAATCATCTTTGTTGCTTTCTGCTGGACCATCTCCAGCAGCTCCACATCCCTCTTGTACCGGGGAGCCCAGAGTTGGACAAAGTCTCCAGATGGGGCCTCACCAGAGCTCATTAGAGGGGGACAATCCCCTCCCTTGACCTGCTGGAGATGCTCTTCTTAATGTACCCCATTATCCCATTGGCCTTCTTGGCCACCAGGGCACTGCTGCCTCATGAGCAACAGCATTAGTGTCTCTGAGTTATCATATGGCCTATTTCCAGGACTCTGCTGTAGCATGAGATCGTGTAATGGCTGAAGGATAGAAGATATTTCTTTTAAGAAGGATAGAAGATATATCTTTTAAATAGGACAGTTTCTCAAATATGTATTTCTTCAAGAGGTTTGTTTAGTCTGTTTCTGTTTTGCCAGAACCTGTGTAAGGAATCTCTTCCTTTACACAAACAAATCACGATTCTTTTTTCTTACACCAGTAGTATTGGTTGAACCTGAGAAGAACTTGGAAGTTGGCTCCAATAGACTTTCAAAAGCAATGAATATTTATTCTTAGGTCTTAAACTTTTCCACTCACCATGGCAGGACTGTGTTATTTTTTGAGTTTATTCAGTATCTAGGACCATCCTCCCCTCCATACAATATTGGTCCTGTGCCATCATTAGACATTAACATAGTAAAATATTCTTTATTAGTAGTAATAGTACAAATTAACAGTGGGAAAATAAACAAATAGACAGGGCTTCCCTCTCTCTGCTTTTCTGTCCTCTTGGAGGTTTGTTAGGCAGATCTCTATTCCAAGAGGGCAATTCTGTATGGAACAACCCAGTGGTCTGCTCCTGTGTTCTCTTTAATCCTCCTGCCAAAACCAGGCATTTATTTCCTTTTTAAACTATTAATTATCTTATTTTCAAAGTGTGAAGAATGGTAAGAATTAGTGAACTGTAGAATGGTGATGAGGATCAACTGTGTCAGCATCTTGACCTGTCGAATTATCTGACCTAGAGATTCTGTGTTTCAGAAAAGACATGTGCCAGAGGTGGGGAAGTAATTACAGATCTCATTAGGCCAAGTACCAGGACCTGCCATTTTACATTTCAGGCTTTATTTTTACCTGGAGCATAATAATTCAACAAGCTAGTTCCACAGGTTATATTTCTAGATAGTCCTGGGTGCAGGTGAGAAAAGGAAATGTTATTTCCTCATAGTTGGGTTGCAGTGGAAAGAGCAAGAACAATAGTTTTTCAGGAGGGAAACTGAAGACTTGAGCATTCTTACATAACATAATTGGAGGTTGGAGGTCACACATGTCTTTGAATGTATTCTGACAAGAACACAATGGAATCATTGTGTTATAAGTTGCATGACGTGTCACTGTTTCTCAACAGTTTAGTTCAGTCTGTTACTAACAGAACGCAAGGCCATGGGTTTAATACCAACTTTATTGTACCAACTAAACACACCCACACAACCACTTATTATCATTTAAGTCACAACCATAGATCTGCAAGTCCATTGTTTGCAATGGGACGTTTCCATTGGGAGAGTCAGGGCCTTCACAAGCGTGAAGTCTGGTGCTAGTCAATCAATGGGCAGCAAAATGTTCTTCAGCTTCTTACATTTTCTTCCTGACTTCATCTCCACGGATGAGATCAGTGGAAAGGAAGATGGGGAGGGAGCAGCATGGTGATTGCAAAACATGCTGGGAGAAATGTACTTTTCCATGCAAGTCTTGCTTGCTGGACTGCACATTCCTCTTTCCCGATGACAGTGTTATATGCTGGGTTTTGCTGGTAGCTAGGCAGCTCCCCAGAGCAACAAATCCAGGTGCCAATGAAACTTTCCATTGACTGAAGTGGGTTCAAGGGCAGCAGCAACAACTCACAATTCAGCCTCTCCTGAGGCCACAACATAAGCTTCCATACAATATTTCTCACTGCAAAATATTCCAAAATCTGCCTCAGATTCATTCTGCATATCTATACTGAGGATTTAGAAGGAAAATGGGCTATTAGTACCTAATTTACATTTTATGTTTTATCCTTCCTGGCAAGTTAGACCTGTGGTCAATGGTTCGGCCCCAAATGGCCTTTCATTACTCAGGCTGTCCAGACATTCATAACCTTATGAGCCCTTACCAAAGAGGCTCATGTTTTTGCCAGAAATACTGAGAGAAGAGAGCGCTCATGTGGAATACATAAAATGTAAGAATTAAATGAAATTCAAAGAAAATAAGATAATATTAATCACTGATAAGAAGTGATACTTAATTATTACAAATCATGAAATTATGCAAAACTTGACAACTTTTGAAGCTTCTTCTGTTACTTTCTCCTTGTATTCTTCTGTTTCGTGCTATTCCCAAAGCCAAAACTTCTGAGTAAGGATTGCTGTTCCTGGTGGCCTGAGTAGCATGATCCATTATTAAGGTTACCTAATACTGCACATTATGTGATTTTGCCAGTGTTACGTGGCCTTAAAATTTCCATGTTGGGTGTTTCTCATGCCATCTTTGTTTCTTTTTTTGGATTAGAAGAGGCTGAACTCAGAGCAGAATCTGAGCCCTGGAAACTAAGCATTCATCCACAGAGGAACTGAACACAGTAGGCCTGAGGGTGAATTCACACTGCTCTAACTGGTCCCTTAAGCACTGAGCCTACGTGCAAGTTTATTTATTCTGCTTTCTGTTGAGTTTAGCTGTGTTGCATGTCATTGGGGGATTTCACCAAGGCTAGTTGTGATTTGCTGCCACTAATCTACCTACACACCCTCTTAGTCAAAAATGGAAAGAGAAGGTGAACTAGGGTGCATGGAGAGTCATGGTCCAGAGGGACACTGGAAGTGACTAAGCAAAAGTCACTGAGGGAAAGAGGAAATGAGAGATAACAGCAGGGAGTGGGTTAAAAACTGAAGATATGTTGTCAGGAAGGACAGGAAATGACTGGACATCCCAGTGAGGTTCAGCAACATGGCAGTGGCTGCCAAGAGCTGCTAAGGCCAGGAGACCGCATGTGAGTGAAAGTGCTGGGCTGGGACTGAGGGAGAGGGTCCTGGTGGGGAGATCAGGACTTGCTACAGGCGAAGAGTCAGGGGTTGGAGGGGAGGGATGGCTGCATGGGGGACGCTAGAGCCCCTTGGCCAAGGAAGTTGGCAGTGGGGTGAGACTGCAGAAAGCAGAGAGGGAGAAGGGCCAGGTAGGGAGGGACAAGGAAGGAGTTACAACTATTGAGGCAGAAATACTGTACTGAAGGTTGGACTTTTATCTTCAGACAAGAGAATAAATAGCTAGTCAGTATTTATAGATGCGTCTGGCGAGATGCATCTCACTTCCTCTGGTGTTCGCAGGGATGATCAGCTAACACAATTTACAGCTCCTTTCCCAGCTCCAGACGCACAAATGCGTACAGTGACATGACCATTTCAGCTCTGCTGACACCACTGTCAGTATGGGTGTCAATAGGATGGAGTATCTGCTTTGAAGAAAGCTTAGGAAACAACTTAGAAAAAGCTGTGAAAAAAGGACTTTCTTAAAGTTTCCAACTCTATAAAGTTCCCAGCCTTTTCTATGAGCTGTTCCTAATGAGCTAAGGATTCTGTGTTGTTCCACACAGGATTTTTCTTCAGTTTTCTATTATCTTAGCAGATTTGGAAATTAACACACAAAAATCTATGTTATAACATTAAGACTGTAAGACAAGAACCTCAAATGGGTTTTGAAATAAGGTTATCTATGCAGTTTAAATTCACATGCCTTTTTATATGATATAAAATCATATAGTTATTTTCCTCCTGGACTCCTCAGGAGCCTTCAGTCAGTTCAAAAGACAGGATTAGTCTGGGGTCTAAAGTGGGTTGTTTAAAGAAGGAGGCTAGAATCCCTGCTTTATTTATTACATGAGGTATAAGAAGTGTGATAAATTGAAATGTGGAATTGTAGGAACAAAGGGAATTGCCTCATGGCCGAGGCAGTTGGATGACACAGCAGAGAACCGTATAGCAATGCAGTCTGGTCAGACTGGGTCTCATGTGATGGCAGGCAAGTCACTTAAAAAGTTTTTCATAGTTGACCTGTAATTGTAAATTTTTCGTTTTCTGGATAGCTGATAGTCTCAGTATAATGTTAGCAACTGAAGCAAACAGAAGTGGGCTTTGAGCGGAGTAGCATATAAAGTATAGAAATATATGGAAAAGGGACTTACTCCTATCAGTGGATAATTTTTACCTTAATCTTCATATGTTTAAGTTCTCCTTCTGTAAAACTGCACTAATGACATACCATTCATCTCCCAGCGGTGGTGTGAAAACAGATCCATGAATATGTGTGAAGTTTTCAAAGACTGCAGTGGAGATATTGCCACAGAAAGGCCCATGGGGAGATGAATCACTCTGTCTTCAGAGCAAGGCTGGCTGGTGTGTGGTAAATAAAGTCTGGGGCCACACATTGAACCAGAGCAGAAAGCAAAATGCTGAATAGCTGCTCATTAACTAAGCTCTGTCCGTTCTGTGTTCTCGATGAGGTGAAGGTCCTGTGGGAAAAGTAGTTTGTAGTGATGTAATTAAAGACTGTACCAGAAAGCACACACAGTAAGGAAGGAATTCAGACTACATGGGCAACTTTAATTTAGGTTTCCCGTAGTTCTTGAGGCTTAACTTTGCAACCTCAATCATGGTGCTTTAAAAAAATGGGATGTGTTGATGCAACACAACAGCTAAATTCTTCCTTATGGAATATTATTTCTTATCAAAGAACAACAATAACATCAATAAAAACAATAATCGAAAGTGAATGTGTGTGTTTGCTTCCTGTTTGCCTCCCATGCTACCGTGGTTAATTGCTCTTTCCCATCCGTGGAACGAAGCCTGTTGAAGTCCAATGGCCTCCACCATAGGCTGCTTATTCAGTGTGGCATGGAAGCACCAGGGATTTCCTTGTCCCTGGCTAGAGAACTGCATACTTCACCTCTTGCATGCAAGGAGGATGAAATTAATCAGTGTTGGCTTTCTCAGCAAGCAGTGAAACTTCAGCCACCGCAACGTCGAAGGATGAAGACGCCTCAAAGGGGAACAGGAGAAAATGTATGAATGAGAAGTTCCTGCCAAGACGTGAACACTAAACTTGAGTGTGTCTGAAATGTTGGGTGCAGGGAGTAAATAAGCCCCATGACAAGTCTAGCCTGAGTACCCAGCACTTCCATGGCAAGTAGCCCATACTTTCACCAACCTTGGCATCAGGATGAGGATAATATTTTTGCAAGGATGAACTGCACTTCAACAATGTCTCTAATGTTTCAGTGTCAGCACAGACATCTCCTTTCAGATTGACCAGGTGGATCTTCTTTTTTCTATTCCATTTTTTTTCCGTCTTCCTTTCCAAGAAGTACATTTAATGTAGTGCTGGAAGGGGCATCCCTGTCTTCAGTGCAATTCCTTGGCCCACCTGATGAGTTAGAAGAGAGGGCACCTCCATCCTTGAATGCACGTGTTAATCCATAGCTGCAAAAGATGCCTCTCTTCCAGCCTAGTTCATTCTACTGAAGGCTCCTATATCTAACCCTCGTAGGGTACTTGTCTCTAAGGTTTAACTTCATACAGCAACCTTGACTTCTGCATTTCATGAAGTCCTCTGAGCAAGCTTTGCACTCACTAACTGAAATAGCAGTTGCAGTCTAGCTGTGCAGAGGGGACACAAATTATTGCTGGAGAAGCAGCTCTCTTTAAGCAGCTGAGTCACACACAGCATCTACCTTACCCGTTCTTTAGGCCAGTGTGAAGGTGAGAGCACACAAGGCTGCTCCTTTGGTTGGTGGAGAGCAACCAGAACTCAAGGGGCAGTGCAGGGGCTTAGTGCCAGTCAGCTCAACCTCCACATGGTGCTTCTAAAGGAGGCAGCAGCTTTGGCTTCTGCTGAGTCCTGACCTTATGTCTGCACCTAGAAGCCAGGTGAAAAATGCCTATGCAAGAACTACTGCCTTGCACAGAGACAAGATGTAACTGCTAAGCCGAGAGGTGATAATGAATGATGACCTGTCCACATTTTGGTAGCATCTTTCATCTTGTTCCAGAACAATTAGGAATTCAGTCGGGTTTGGGACCTACACTGCTTGGGTGATGATAGCTTGGACTGAGCCACAGCAGCCTTGGAGATCAAGAGCATGATGTCAAAGCTATGCAACAATTATGATAACAAAACACCAAAAAATGACGGGATATTTTGGAAACCCAGTCCTTGTATTTATGTTGTTTCCCCTTCTCTGAGTAGAGTAGCAGGATGATGACGGACATTATGTAATCCATAACGTAATGGATTTAAAAGATGATAGGATAAAATGTGTTGAGGATGTTGGTACTAAGTAAATCTAAGGCTCCTGCAGTGACATAGGCCAGCCAAGGCGGTAGTGACTTGTTGCAGAAAAGGAGTGGGAAGAGGCCACAGGGGAAGGCTGCTGCTTCCAGCCCCATTTATTGGCAGATACCACAGTGTGGAGGATAGCAGGGTGCTCTGCATGGCCCATTTCATGAGCAGCCTTACGTACTCCTTGGCTCCACGTCTTCAAAGAGGTGTATGGGCCTTGAGTCATCCCACTTCCTGCTAGGCCAAGCCCAGCGTATTTCATGCACTGTAACTGACTGAAATAACCTCACTTCTCAGGGAAACCATGTGGTTTGCAGGCCTAACGTTCATACAGGATTAAGTTATGCTAAACCCTTTAGACAGCATCAAAGCCAGCCCATGTTTATTGCTGCATCAGTTCACCCCACCCTTTCTATATTATCTCACTATTGATAGTTCTTGAAAAGAACTGCATGGGAAGAGATTCTGAAAGGACAAGTGACTTTATGATATTCCTGTTCCTAAATCAATGCTGCTCCTTGACAAATGGTGGTCATGAGACAATAGAATGAGATTTTAGTTCTTTTTTTTTTTTTTTTTTTTTTTTTTCCCATGATTTGCTTAGTTAACCAACTGGTAGGTGCCTGTCTCCTATTAATATCCTTGAGTGAAGCAATGTCTCATTGGATAAGTGCTTGACTGGGAGAGTCTGGACTTTGAATGTGGCATTAGGACATCGGCCGGTGGTGTAAATCTTTGCATGTAATGTGATACAAGGGATCATTTCTTCTAATTTCTTCCTGTGCCCACTGGTCTCTCTGCAGCTTTGGAGGTCATAGTCTTTGCTTCTTGTTGCTGCTTGTATGTTGAAATGTAGGCGTGAAAATAGTTTTTGGGGAAAATGCTTTGTAAGGGTAAGTCATTCACATTACAGTGTGAAACCAAACCAAGAAGTGAAAGAAAAGACTGAAAGGAGATAAACTGAAAAATGCAAGTAGTAGGATAACCTTTAAGATTAGAATGGTATTCACTTAGTTACCCTGTGACCGCTCAGTTTTCATGAAAATGAGGAGGAATTCTCTCTAAAAAACACATTTTCTCTGTAGACCTGCGTAAGATTGTTCAAGGTTCTTCTGTTTGAACATCAGGCGCCAAAACCTCCATCCACCTCAATAACACAGTATGAAGGGCTGTTTGGCGCTGCAGACTTCTTTTACGAAGAAACAAAATACTTTCCGTTGACAACAGCCTCATGCACAAGTTCCTCTTAGTGTTTTGGGGGTTTCTAAATGACTTCAAGGCCTCTTTTCCACTATCCACATCAGTTTTTCTCAGCAGCTCAGCACCTTCACACCCACTCAGAGGGGTTATCACCCAGCAGACGGACAAACCAGACTGTGAATGTGAACCCAGTCCAAGTCAGCATCTATATTACACATATATCACTTGTGCTTGAACCAAAGATCCAGTTAAGAGAGAAACTGGGCATTATCAGGGGTCAGTACTATCCCTTAAAAGTGGTGAGGATTATTTTATTTTCAGTGTATTATTGACTCTATTATAGGTTGATGGGGTTCTTTTTTGCAATAGTTTTACTTCTGGAAAAGCTAGAACTGACTTTACAATTTTAAGATTGTGGAGTTTTTCTGTATTTGAGATGTGCATTTTCAAAACATCGTGAAGAAAATTGACAGGAAAAAAAAAAGAGAGAAAAGGAAATTCAGCAGTGAAGCAACATCTTTACAACATCTAGTATTTTGTTAAAAGAATCATTATTAAATAGGCTGAGATGGTTAAAACTCTCAGCGACTATTGAATAGCTTGCACAGTTAATAATCCCCGTGAATGGTTTTATTATATGCCTGACAGAAATGTGTTCTGCTTAAATATGCAGTTGCAGAATGACTGTGCTGGTGGCTATGTACTTTCTACCAGTTTATTGAACTGGTAAAGGTTTAGTCTTGGTGGCTGCTTCGGTTTCTAGCCAACCTAGTTCAGAAGTTGCAAGAGTAGTTTTGCAGAACTCGTTTTCATCTTAAGAAAGCGATTCACAAGATGTCTCCTTTAGTTTCCTGGAATTGAGATGTTTATTTTGTGCTATGTACAACAGCAACAGGTCTGTAGGTTTCGTAACTTTAAACATTCAAATTAAACTTTTACTGACATTTTCTTTTAGCATGCATTACTCTGAATATCACAAGAAGGAATCTAAACAGCACTAGAGAGAAAATGAGTCAGGTAATTCAGTTAGTATCTTCAGAACTGGGCTTAAAAGTCCCAAATAACAGATTCTCAGTAGCTACCTTCTTTTATGAAAAACCATTCCATTCTATCATCCCGATCCAAATAAGAACAAAATCAGAACAATCCACTATTTGTTCTTCGGATTTCCTAGGGCATTTCTGATGTGAACTTTCATATTTTTGAGAGTTTTTTTCCCCATTCCTCTGGCCTTGTACCAGTGACACGGTGATTTAAGAGGCTAAAGATAAACTCTATGGTGTGGGTGGCTCTTCCCCTACAGCTGCAAGACAACCACCACATTGAAGTGTTGGGAGGTTTCGGTGCCTTCTGTGACCAATATAAAGTCATTTGGAAGTCCAGTGTGCCCTGAATAGCTTTATGACCAGCCGTGAAGACAACCGTTCAACAACTGTAGTCAGGAAACCTCATCAAAGGCACTGATCCAAGGACATGTGCTTTTAAAAAGTCATTTGTGGGAACACTCACCAGTTGCATACTAGTCATTTGGATTTTTTAACCAACAACAGTATAACATACCTGTTTTTCTGTCTATCTGCCTGCCTATCTTGTTGCTCTTTTTCAGCTTTATGTTCCCAATCCATGCACTGTATTCTAATTGCTACAGAAGTACAAAATAAAGAATTTGTTGGAGAACAGGGTACCTAATAACTGTGGTTAAAAAAAAAAAAAAAGAAAATATTCCCATTGCTCATTCACAATGCATATTTTCTGACTATTAATCATGCTGCATGCGTTTTCACTGTCATGCTAATGTTAACCGTGGAACTGAGAGACATCTTGAGTGTTTATTCATTTAAATTAAGTTTGTCAGAGGTAGGAAAACTAGAGTTGATCAAAGACCCAATGGAATTGGTGGGAATCTTTCTATCAGTTTCGGCAGGCTTACATTTGCCTTTGTTATTAGTACCAGTTATTTGTCTTCTTTTGACTGCACCCAGTATTTTCTGCAGCAATATTATTTTTCTTTAGGTTTCTTAAATTTTAATTTAAAGTGGTTCAGACATTCAGTTCCATCTTCTCAAGCTATAAATACTATGGACCCTGCAGTATTTGCAGTCTATGTTGTAGCTGAGAGCATTCAGTAAATCAGGTGGCAATGATGTAGTTGCCTGATTATAACTTTGAGAAGCTGTGGGAACTTTCAGAGGAGGGCTCTGATAAGCCATGGTGTCAGTCATGGTCCCGATGGAGACATTTTCCCTGGCAAGTGCATATTGGTTGGATTTCATTGGGATAGCAATTTGTCTTCCAGCCCACAATGGTGTAGCCCCGGAGCAGAGCATTCCCCTTTGCCATGCACATGCCTGAGTACCAAAGGTCTCCTTGGCAAATGAGGGTTCCCAGCTCTGGATCCCACTGGTGGCATCATGAGCAGTGACTATTTTGTGTCCTGGCATTTTGCTGAATCCTCCTGCTGCTGCTACAAAAGGGTGGGTGGGGTATCTTCTTTCCTGCCAAAATCTTTACCCAAAATCAACAAAGCCGCGTACACATTCTGGTTCAAATACTCATGCAAACATATTTATGCAACTGTTTGTGGGATTTGACTTTCTCAAATGAAATTCCATGAGCAAAGCTTCAATACAGCTGCTTCCAAAAAAACAAATGAGAAGATTCATGTATATCACTGAAGTGTGTTTAACTGGGAATTTGTCATAATATTCTCCAAACATTTTTTGTGAATTGGTCCAACTCTAAGGTTTGGACTATTTCCATCTTTAGTATAATGCTGTAGTGCTGTGTGGAGTTTATCCCTGTAGCCTAATACCATGAAAAGAGGAGAAACAGAGAAAGTTACACAAAGCAAACCCTGTCTGAATCTGAATAATTGCATTAGATGTTTGACGATCAGGAGATTAAATCTTGTTTGTCTTAAAGAAAGTACCTGACAGGCAGAGAAAATGAAGCTGGCAGACTTAAAATCAGTTTGGGTAATACTGTTGTCTGGAATATCTCGACTGCATTTTTAGTTTTAATTAATTAAATTTGCCAAAGCAGGACCCACTAGAACAGCACAGGTGAAGCTCTCCTGATTTCTTGTAGAAAATTCTAAATTCGAGGGGAAAAATCAATCAAGGCCAAAAAAATGTGTTCTTTCCTGTGTTTAATAAACAAAGTCTAGAGCTTTCTACAGCCATGAAGTA
>JAVCKT010031419.1:28547-39557 GCA_032273925.1 Rhynchotus rufescens | reverse complement strand
ATTGTTCTTCATGATCAGGCTTGGGGGAAACCTGAGAAATATCAGTGGAAGAAAACAACAACAACAACAACAAATGTGCTCATTATCAGCACTAGTATTTATTAGGCACAGTTTGATATCTGGGCATAATTTGATTTAGCTTGGCAGTGTTTAAAAACCAGCTAGCACATTGCAGCCAAACATGCCTCTCCTCTCATTTCCTCATACTCTGCTAGGAAAGTAATCATTACAGGCTGGAGAGCAGCATGGTGATTTTACACTGAAACACATCTGGTGACATATAGAAATGGTGTATATAATTCATAGCAAACCATGTTGTCCATTTATCTACTTAAAAGTGGCCCACAAAGAGCTCTCAGATTTCTGAAGAGCAATGCATTTGCCATATGCTGCCTGCCAATAACTCTTGGTTTGTAGACAGTTCATGAGCAGTTGGCTGTGAGCATTGAATGTTTTGGCCTATGCCCATGTTGGAATGACTGTGTCTGCTTTCATCTGCTCTTGGAAGCAAAACGCTTCCAGGACTGGCTAGTATTTAGGTGGGAGACTGCCTAGGAATCCTGGATCCTCTGCTAACAAGCCAAGGAAATTGAGGTAAATAGCAGAAGCCAAATCAAAATGGTAACACCTCAGTAGCATTGATGAATGGGAACAGAATAAATCATTATTCAGTCACTCTTAATTAGTGCTCCAACCCCCAGAATCATTCTGTTCCCAGCCTGCCAACCTTAGCATTGTATGTTGTAATAGGGCAATGAATGTTCTGAGTTAAGATCAATTAGATAAGAAAGATTTTTAAAATGTTAATTTTGGCATTATTTAATAATGTCCTAATAATAATGATAATATAAGTTTGGCATTCTATATTTTTGAGGGGGATCATATTAAAAGAAACCAATTCACATTAAGATCCTATATGATTACTCTTAAGATTTATATTGTTATCAAAAAAACTAAAACTATATGATTCTCTTCACCTAGTGATCTAAAAATATCTACTACTTGATAATGAATATCTTCTAAAAGATATTTCCAATTAATTATGAGTGCTCGGCCTCAGAAAAAATCACGCATCAAATACAACTTCTGTAGCAAAAAATGCTGGTGAGATCTTACTTAAAATTGAGAGAATATGTATATATATATACACTTATTTTATAAGATTCCAAGCAAATTGACAGGTGTGGGAACAAATATATATATCATCTCATATTAGAGATGGTCAGATCACGACAAACTTCCTGATAAAACAAGGAAATAAAAATCTGTAAGAAACAAATACTATTCATACAAGAAATTTGATTCCCCTTCAGGATGTCAGTTAATACTCATTTTTGGGCAATTTTTGAAAGTCTTCTGTGCTTATTTGGAGATGTCTTATCCAAATGCATTGTGATTCTAATGTAAATTGGAATGTTCTCATTATCTCTGTAATGAGTGAATATAGTTAATTAGATGAAGATTCATAGACAAATACAAACCTTAGAAGAAAAGATAAAGGAATAATAATCATAAGGCTATTTTAAATGCATTAGAAAAAAATAAAAAAGATAAAATTTTGCTGTTTCCTCTTGATTTACTCATGTGTGTTGAAAGCATCCTGCCTAAATAAAACCAAATACCTTTGCTTTGAAAACATCAGAAAATGAAATTCTACCTCTACCTTGATTAGTTTGTTTCAGCGATTAATCATCATTAATCACATGTGCTTTTTCTCTAATTTGAATTTTTCTGTCTTTGGCCTTTGGCTTTTGGTATTTGTTTTGCTTTTCTCTGATAGATTAAAGAAATGTGAACATCCAGCTTCCTCCCATTCAGGTATGGTTGTGCCATAACCTAGACTTTGAATTTCTTTGATAAACAGAATGACCTCTTTATGTCTCATTTAATAAGGCATCTTCCTCTGCATCTTAACTTATACTACAGCATTTTCCAGCACCTCCTGTGACCTTTCAAGGAGGATGGACAATTAAGTGATGCGCATGCAGCAGTAGCAATTCAACCAATACTATTTGCAACTACAGCCTTTCTTTTCTCTCCTAATGTTCTCCTTTTTTTCAGGCCTCCAAAGGCTTTACTTGCCAAAACTTTGGTTTGAGATGTCATGGATGACACTTAGCCTTCAAAAAACTCCTTAAGGTTCTTGTGAGATAGAAGTCATCTCCTGGTCTGTAAACATTGTCTGTGCAATTTCTTCTTAGCACTTGGCATTTGATTGAATTCAATTACATTTTGGTGGAATGGACCCAGTTGAGCACCTGGTCCAGCCTGCCCGCTTGGATTGAGCCAACCTCACTGTCTCCTGGTCTATAAAATTATGATTTCTCACTGTCAAACAGTTTCTAATCCAATTAATATGGTTTTGATACCGCATAGTGCTGATTTTTAATGGCAGCGTCATCCATCACTAAACCAAATTTCTTACAAATGCCTTAGAATACTCCAAATCACTTTTCGCAAACACCTTCAAAGAATGAAATCAGTCTGAGTTTTTTGCAATACTTATTTTGCACAAAACCAGGTTGACCAACATTAATTATATGCCTGTCCTTCCATTCTTGATCAATTATCTGTTATGTTTCTATATTTTGCTCGGAATTGATGTCAGATTAAACGGTCTATGATTTCCAGATTGTCTTTTTAGAGTATCAGAGTAACAGTAACTCTTACTGAGATTTCTGAAATGTCTTCAGGATTCCAGGAAGTATTAAAAAATAACTTTATCAGGATCAGAAACCTCAGCTAGTGTCTTTAGGACTTGAATAGGTTCAATGCCCATTTTTGTTAAATTTTCATTACTATTCTCATTAGTTTCCAGGACAGTGTAAAGTGCCTCAGCATCCTTTCATGGCTAGTATATCTTCTAATGTAGATTAGAAATGTTTATCCTTGGCTTATCCTTCTGTAGTAGTATTATGTGGAGATCCTAATATTTTTGGTCTTTGGCATTAATAGAATAATTCTAATTCTAATATATTTTAGAAATTACTCTGATAACCCTTTTCTCCAGAACTTTGGAATTTTCCCCACTTAGAATTTCCCTCAGTTTCCTTCTTCCTTTTGAAAAATTTAGTCCTTCGTTATCACTTTCACTTGATAATATATGAATTATAATTAAATAACTATATAACTTTTTTTCATGCACATGTGTACACAGATGAAGTAAGGAAGCAATAATAAATGCATACAGACATAAAGACAACATGTCTATATATAGATATTTCTACTTGATGTTTTCACTTTGTCAGAAAGGCATAATGGCTTTTTAGTCAAAGTTATCCTCTGCCTTGATTGCGGATACTTGGCTTTTGGCCATCTAATAAATTATTCCAAAAGATTCTCAATTTTCATTCACAATTTCCTGTCTACACTAATGTCAATTCCTCTCAAATTTTGTCTCAGCTTTGAGAAATTAGCTCTTTTAGTGCACAAAATACATATTTCATGTTTGAGATTGTCCTTTCTATGCCCATAATAAATGCAATCACCAGAGGGAAATTTATACTAGGAAGAGAAAAAGAAATTATGAGTCTAGATTTTTTTTTCTACTTTGGATGGCATTTTTAAGAAGTTTCTAAATCATTTAGAAGGAAGTGTCATAGATCTGTAGCAGGGAGGGCTATAGCACAGTCAAAATGTCTAAATCAGGTAAAGACTGGATTGGTTTCATCTGTTGAGTACATCTGATTGTTGAAAACTCATCTCATATTTTAGAGGATTTTAAGGGAAGCATAAATGCGACATGTTCATGATGCTCAGATTCTCAAAATTAGGAAATCTGCATTTCTGGTGTTTAGGAAATGCCATACCATATGTGAAGTCATTAGGAGATGAAAGGTGAAAATGGATGGAAATTAAGCTATGAATACTGAATACCATCTCTACTACACCCAAGTCTCATTGCCTCTTCTCTGTCCTGGCATTCAAAACATTTTGTAAAAAAATTACAAGCTTGTTCTAAATGTTTTTGATTTTCATTGTAAGAGATATTCACAGAGCTCGTCCTGCCTCTTGAGTTGCAAACTCTTTGTTTGAAATGACAACATGTTCACCAGCACATGCAAATGAACCATTAGCATATTATTAATATTTTCCTCAAGGTCATTTGTATGGAAATTGGTCATGCAGCTGTATCTACAAACTGCAGCAAATGGGAGTCTCACAAGTCCTCTGCGGCTCTCCTAGTTTCCCAAAACTGAATAATCAGCTATTGCAAACCAGTGACCATGAGAAAAACAAGGAGCCTATTGTCTTTCATTTTCAAAATCTGAAAAGTTTATTCTTTCTCCTAGCTATAAATTATATCTTGGCAATATCAATAGATTAGAAGTATAAAGTGAGCGATGTCCCAATGATGGTCTTGTAGTGGGGTGAGTATATGTGCTTGGATTCAAGACTATTCCTGCCACCTGGTAGAGTGCTATTGAAGGGGTAGTCCCCAACTCATAAACTCAGAAGACTCATACCACAGATGGAGAGAAGTCAAACCAGGAGCAAGGTTGATTTATACTAGGATTATACTTTTAATCAACTCAAAGTTTTACTTAAGACAGTATGGTAGGTTCCTTCAAGTAGCTCATAGAGATTGAATGGTATCTCCAGAGGATGAGTCATCCCATCCTAAGCCTGGTATCTCAGAAGTGGGGGGAGAGGGAGATGAATCATCTTTAGAGGTGTCGATCTGCTTTAGTTGACTGAGAAACAAGCCAAGACCAACTAGCTTAGAGTGGATGCCCACTTCTTAGGTAGGTGTGATGAAGCCAAGACTAATAGCAGGTTGTCTGAAGGTACTTGATACCTCTGTTATTAATTTGGCCGTACTCCACCCAGCTCACAGGCATAATTGGTTGTGGACAGTATGAAAGATTATGTGTGTTATTGTTAAAACCGACCACTGCTTATTCCCTTAAAAGGAGAAGAAAACTATTTTAACACCCACTAAAATTCCCATGATTCTCTTGTCCTGATGATACATATTCTTTGTCTTTTCCTCGTACTGACAAAGGACCAAATATTTTTCATTCCATAAGTTAAATTCTGCTACTTTGTGACTTTATGATTCTTGGGAACTCTTCTTTTTTTTTTCTTTTTTTTCCCTTGATCATCATCTTTCATCCCTATTGGATTTTTTTTCTGCTTTCTCACTTTCTTTATCTTCCAAACATTTTCATAGGAAATTACTGTCCTCCACAGTGAAGAGTTCTGTCCATCCTCCAGACATCTTCCCATCTTCTACTTGTCTTACTGCAGTAACTTGTACTACTAGTCACTCTATTTTTATTAGACTTTGTCCATTTTTTTTTTATGACTACCCTGGTTTTACATTCTTCAGTTTATGACTCTCTTCCAAGTCTAAGCATTAGTTTCCTCCTTATTTCCTTTTAGGCATCTCCCTTGTACCTCTGGCCCATGGTGGTTGCACAGACACTTTTGTCTTGATCTTTCTCTCGCAAGTATCTGAGATCTGCCAGAACACCTCGCTCTTTTCCTGGCAGCCTCTGCAGCTCTGGGTGTCGTAACTCACTGCTGATGGGTTTTACTCAGCTAGACTTAGTCAGATGAAACTGCATACTATTTTTAAGCCTGTCAGTTGTTCCCTTCTCATGACTTTTGAGTCCATTTGTCAACTGCAGACAAATTTGGCAGGAGGAAAATGTTAATTTCTCACAAGCTCGGATGAAAATGAATGGAATTCCGGGTAGAAGAGAGTGACACAATTAGTGGGATCCCTTAGGGAAAGGCTACAGCAAGAGAATGGCCCTGTCCCTGCTAGACATCAAAGAATCAAATTTTGTCTCCTGCTTCCCTTTAGTGTGAAAGAGAGCAGAAATTTCTCTTCAAGTTCTTTTTTTTCCTTTTTTTTTTTTTTTCCATAAATGAGGCATTTCAGACTCTTTTCCTCCCTCTCTGGCATCTAGAGCTGAGTCTAAACTAAATCTTTAACATAATCAAGTAAAACATTTTGTGATGCATTTTCAAGAGAAACTAGGTTTCAACATTTCCAGTGTCCACAGAACCACCTACTTTCTTTTCTGACAGTGCTGAGAAATCCCTAATTTATAAATTCCACTTCCCTCTTGGGGAAGAGCAAAAACTCTTGACCTGTGGACCGCACAGCATGAAGCACTAGGGAAAAAAGTTTCCTCTTTAACCCTCTTAGCCACATTAACAACCTTATCCAATGCTCACTGGATTCAGCAGCCGTAAACTTGTTTCCCTCCTGCTGCTGCAAGGTTGAGAATAACCACATAGTGACAAATCTGAAGCCCTGTGTGGCCATTGATTTGTTAGCAAAGGTTGTTTACTGTGGGTAATTCACATGTCCATTTTCCTACCCAGAGAGCTTTATAGTTGTCTATTTAATTTCTCACTGTCTCCCCCACTGGATGGGTGAGCAGCATTTACTTTCTCCTAAATATTTGATGTTTGGATTTCATGGGAATTAACTTATATGCTATCACCTTTTATTGTTTTGTTCAAGTCTTGCCATTCTGGCAGTAGATTATTCTGTAACTATTCTGCAATAGGTAGACAGTTTTTTGAGTCCCTGGCTTCAGTTTCCCTCTCTGGAAATTTGCTAAGAGAAGTATTGTAAGGATTCTTTTAATAACTTTTTTTAACAAAAACATTGCTGATCCACAAAAAGTCATTGCATATGGAGAAGGAAAGAAGAGCAAATCAATTAAAGGAAAAAAAAAAAAAAAAAAGACATTGGAACTACATGGAGTTGTTTAATATTCCAGCCATAATTTTCAAAAATTAATAAATATTTTTGACTCTAGCATGACTTCTGGATTAGGTAGGTTTTAGAGAGTATTTTACCTCCAATCAACCTTTTTTAGTATGTGGAACTAGGAAAAAGTTTAAGCCACAAAGGCAAGCTTGAGGCAAGGGCTTTCTCAGTTTCCTAAATTGCCAGTATAATCTGGTGACTAGTTTGTGGAGATCATGAACTGAGTTCAATAGCATGTTTTACTCCTGGCTTTCTGTCACTAATTAAGTTGCTTTAGGAGAAACAAAATTGGATTTTGAACCAAAATGAATGCATAGTATCTCTTGAAGAGTCCAAATCTTTTAAATTGTCTCCAGACTTGCCAAAAAAAGCAAGTAGGTTATTTACAGGAACTCGAGGGAGTATTTATCTGTGTCTCCATACACAATACTGAGCAACAGCCACTGCTTGGTGTGTCCCCTCTTACCATGGAGGGCAAGTCTTCAATAGATGCTTATTCTTCTCTGCTGGTATAGGGAGGACTGGAGGTGACCAGCTCAGTGTTCAGCAATTGGCAATATTGGCAATTGCCTATAGGCTAGAATTGACTTTTGGGCTGTGGACTCCATACTCCATGATAACCAATAAGGTTTTGCTATGTCCAGCACTGCAGTATTGTCAGTGAAGCTGACAGTGAACAGTGAAATTACTGTTAAGCGTTTTTCATCCTTCTTCATACCAAAATTTCTTCTGTTTTCACAGGGGAGACTTCCCAAGAAGTGCTTCCCTTCCACTTAGCCCTAAGAGAAGAATGGAAGAACAGAAATTTTTCAATGCCCATTTGTATTTTCCCACAGGTAGGGACCTCTGCTTAAGGTAAAAGTTTCCCATGGTCTTATGCTCTGAGCTTTGCTGTTTGAGCCTTCTGCTGGCGACATTTCTGATCTGAATGCATTAAGATCACTTCTCCACAGATGCTTACTGGCTTCTGTTTTATTTAGTGCGCCTGGATGGTTTTCTAGGACTATATCCAAAGCAGTCTCTGACCTTGCTGGTTCTTTAGCTAGCCGCGGTGTATGCAGAGCCCTCCAGAAAGATGTGATAGTTCCATGAGTGTTCCTACAGAACGTGTCAGGTGCACTAAGTCCCTCCACACTCACCCTTTTTGACAGGGTACCCATATAGGGATGTGGCAATGACACAATTTTTCACAGGATTGTAAGGATAAGAATAGGCTCCCTACATTCATAAAATCAACTCATCCTACCCTCAGGGAGGTAATGAACTTGTTTATTTCACTTCTCCTCACCATTATTTCTTTTGATCACTTCTCTTTCATCCAGTGCCTGAGACAGTATTATGCAATTCATTCATGTCTTCCACCCTGGAAATCTCAAAGTACTATGCCAACATGAGTATCTTAAGCCTCCTAACACTTCAACAAAGCTTAGCATTTTCAAACTTCTCTTGACTGTGTTGCTGGACTTCTTTGGAGGGCAATAGTCTTCCCCATACTGAAGAATAACCCATTTATTTTTAGAGCAGTGAGAAAGGTATTTGTGATCTAAAAAGAGAATAGTCACAGTGCAAAAAAAGGAAATAATTAAACTAAGATTAAGCATACCAATCCAGGTGGTGAAAGTGGTACAGCAGCACAAACTCTACCTGGGTTTATTATCCTTGTATTTAAAGTAGCACAAGTTTAGCATTTCAGCAGTTCACATTGTGTTTTCAGTGGGTGGGTCACTGCACAGAAATCAAAAAAAGTCCTTAGAAAGGTGCATCTGAGTCTACCATGGCAGGTAAATACCTGCCGCCAGTGCCTTTCTTCCTTCTTCATCCTCTTGTGTGAATCTTGAATTCTCTCAGGTATTGATGAAAGTGCTTTCAAAGAGCAGGAGTGAACAAATCTTGCTTTACTATACGAGAAGAGAAGATGGCTTGGGATTTAAGCTACCCTTAAGTCATTGCTTCCTATCTCCAGGCAGCTTTTTTTGTTTGTTTGTTTGCTTCTGTTGGTCAGATTGAGTCATTTCGTCATTCAGGCTAAATGAAACAGCACTGGGGAGTTGTTGCTGAGCACTGGAATTAAAATGGATCAGGGACTACTCCCAGTAGGCAATGGGTACATAAAGTATAGTGGATACATCCACTATATTTTAGAAAGTAAGTGAGCAGAGTGATTTAGGACACAGACCATAACATTTGGTTTCACCGTCAGAGAAAAACCATGGATATAACTTAATCTACTCTACTAGATACAGCCTCAGTTTGCTGATCTACTTCTGCTGATCTAGCAGCTTCTCTAATTAGCACTCTGGAGACCTTTCTGTGTGAAACCTACAGAAAGACTTATTCTGTCCATGTGTTTTTGTGGCCACACAGTATAAGACCTGCCATACATGGTACTACAAGACCTACCTTTTTCTGTGGATGCTAAAGGAAAATCCTATAGAAAAGCCCAATAGAAAATGAATGCTATTATAAAGACTGAAGAGTGTGAGAACTGTTCAGTGCACCAGTCTGCATACTGTTTAATGGAAGTGAAGACAATTATTTCTAATTCATAAAACTAATTTCATAGTTTCCATTTCTGATATTGCAGACCATCTTCTACATTGGAAGTGCTAGGCATCTAGGAAGAAAAAAAAGTAAGAAATCTGAAGATTACTCTATTCTTGGACCTAAATGAGCTGTATTTCCTTACATTCACCATAAAGGTTAATAATCTATTAATGATTTTGTTTTCCTAATGAGTGAATATGGCTTTGAGGAGCTCTATCAGAAATTACCAGCATAAATGGGCTCGCTACTGAAACATACCATCTACAATTTTCTCTTAATGATTTACACCTGTGGCACTTTGTCATCTTGACTATTATAAGTATAATATAACAGGAGTTGTATCTGCTGTATCTTATGCTTTAGATGAGACATGAGGTTTGCAATGGTAGCAAAAGTAATGAGGATTGAAATGAAATCAGAGCGATGCATGAAGGATGTTTACCATGTGAGAGCAGGCAGAACATTTTTCTACTGCCAGAAGGGGAGGTTCCCTCCATGCAAGGCATTTCTCTGTGTGTGTCACTTTCCTGCCTGTAAGTTACTAGGTAATTACATCATCGTGGGAACTATTCATTAAAAAGCTGGAACCATTAGCAGAGGCATGCCGGCCTCCTTTGTTTTGTGCAAAATTAGATACCAGCACAAAATCCAGCTCTAGCAACATTCATGTTCGTAAATCAAAGTCAAGTATTTCATTAGGTTTTCTGTAGTGCATGTATATAACTCAGTAGCAGAGTGTCTGCTAAGCCTAATGTGTTGCATTTAATTATCATTTAATTAGAGGCCTTTTGTGAGATGTACGTAAGTGTTTGCTGGGCAATTTGTAAGCAGAAATCCGTATGTCATTTACTGGACACTAGTGTATAGTTCTTGTACAATAAAGGCTTGTCCACAGCAATTTTTCCCACTCAGAAGACCTGGTCTCATGCATAGCTTGAGGTTCATATTTGACTTCATGTTTCAAAGTTCTGTTTTGAATTTCTCCACTGATTTTCCTTTGCTGATCTTCTCTGTTGTCTTTTAACAACCATTGCTTTTTCATCTTTTACCAATTGAGTAATGAGAATTTGAGTCAGTGTTGAAATGAATCACATGTCCTGCCGAAGAAAAAGTGTTTGTTTCAGGAAGAAAACCCTTCTCCTTCGGATTTTGTCCAGATACTTTTTAATTACTACCTAACAGCTCAGGTAGTACAGCTGTCCCCACATGCAAAGAGGGAACAGTAATCATTTCACCCATTAATGGAGTTGCTGAGTGGAATTTGATGGCCTGCGCTATATGAGATGTTGGATAGATGAGATTTGTTTTTAAATTGATACTTACATGGAAAGTTTTGCCATGTGCATGTCCAAAATAGAACACATACCACGCAGTGTTCTTAGGCTAATAGCCCCACTCCTGCCCTCACATCCAGCTAGATGATCATCCGAGGTTTATTCTGGAGTCACTGAAGGAAAATAAGACTTCTTCAGAGGAAGATATAGTGCATTCAGGTCACACAGCTTCTTCAGATTGTCTTCTGTATGTGAAATTTATCTGATCCAGGAAGGGTGTCTGCAATATAGCTGTGTCCATCTGAGCAGTTCACTTTGGGTTCTCCTTATTGATCCAAGTTCAGTGGACAATCTAGCTGACAAAAAAAGTGGACATCTGTCTTAGGGTGAATGTCATTACTTCTGTTGACTCCATTGAGCAAATCTCTGTTCCCAAAGGAGACCAGATGACAGTTTCAG
>JAVCKT010031419.1:0-28537 GCA_032273925.1 Rhynchotus rufescens | reverse complement strand
ATCTCACTTACAGTATGCCTCCATGGATTGTACAGAGATTCCAGGATACAAGATGAATGCCTGAACCTGGAGAGCATGAGTACTGTCCCCTTGGTGTAGTTCTTACCCTTAAGTTCAGTCTACATAACTAATTACAAGGGAAGCTCAAATCTTTCAAGTAGTTCAACTAATAGTTCAAAGGGGCATTTCCCTTTCCCTGCATCTGCAGTGACCTGAAGGTATCACACAGTTGGTATGACTGCCTCTATAAGATACGGATAAAACAATCCCGATGCAGCAGTGATCATTGCATGAGCATCCTCCTCTGCAGACTGCCCCATTAGGTGATTTATTTCTGCTCAAATCCCTCTACGACTTTTGCAAAAGCCAGCAGGACAGCAGGATATAACTGTGATCCTAGATCTGAACTGTTTTATAGCACAGATGTAACCAGTATTGCAACTAGAGCTGAAACATAGCAGAGAGTTGTAGACTCACTGACCCCAGCTGAAGACTCCTGGAAAATTATGACTGACCCATTGCAGTTTTTCTGCAGCTTCATTTCTGTGCAAGGTTTTGCCTTATCCTTGTCCTGTATGGCTTTTGCCCCATGCTGTTAATCAGCCACCACTGTGCTTGCCCCAAGGTTGATGGGAGAAGTGACCCATTTGGAGTAGTTAGAAAAGTGTCTCTTTGGAGATGCAGGATTTGCATCTGAACACGTTATTCTTTTCAAATAAACATCAGCTGTCCTTTTGAGTGTGTTGCTTGGGCAGGGAGAATCTAGCCACCAATATGACAAATTTTCTTTCCTTGGACTGAATACACTTTCTGGCTAAAAATAAAAGGAAAGAAGAAAAAATACTTTTTTTTTTTCTCCACCTGACTGGCTGCCCAATGCTTTGTACTAGGAAAAGCTGGTGAGGAGAGCTCAGCTCATTACTTTTCATTTTTGTGGACATTTGTGTGAGAAATGATCTCTCTGATCCTCTGTGGCTCAGCTGGCTCTTCCTGGCTTATCCTGCTCCCTGCGTGATTCTGTTTCATCACCAGTTCAGTGGCAGCCGCAAAGGATGGCAGAATAATCTTGGC
The DNA here is from genome assembly GCA_032273925.1 of Rhynchotus rufescens. Taxonomy (NCBI): domain Eukaryota; kingdom Metazoa; phylum Chordata; class Aves; order Tinamiformes; family Tinamidae; genus Rhynchotus; species Rhynchotus rufescens. The sequence goes on along the minus strand of JAVCKT010031419.1, from coordinate 27,466 downwards.
TCTTCAAGGGCAAGAGAAAAGCAGTAGAGGAAACACATCCTATTTTTCTCATCAGAGACCTGGAATCTGTTCACTGTCGCAATAGTGCAAGCCCAGCATAACTCCCCTAAGGGGGAGGAGATGATGTGTGTAAAAGACTTCTGAAGGAGTGTGATGACGGTGAGTTTAATGCACGGAGTAATTTCCTACCTGGGCTTTTGGGTCTAATGGACCACTGAAGGCCAGATCTCAGCTGGCATAATTTGTGTGGCCGCCAACTTAATGGACCTCAGTGCTAAATTACACCCCCTAAAGGCTAAAGGACCACTGAGCTGAAGGGGCTCTAAATGGTGCAGCTCACCCAAGTGAAGCCATAAATGTGCCTAGCAGGAGTGTGCAGAAGACTGCACATTGTAATAACTTCTTTGGCCACTTCATCAACCTTTCTCCCTCCTTTCAGGCTGTAAATTACAGCAGCTCAACAGCCAGAGCCTTTCCTTCAGTGTTTAGTTGGTGCAACTCAATCCTGTGATGGCAACTGCTCGGTGGGAATGGCCTCTCTAAAGCCAATGAGTGAAGCTGAGCTACACCACCAGCAGAAGGATGAGATAGTTTGTTTTCCATTAAAACACTGGTGACCTCCTAATACAAATCAGAATGGTGAGTAAGAGGTAGAACACAAGAAAAAAAACAACCATTTGATTCATTTTGGGAATCACTAAATTGCCACTGATCAAATCCTTGTGCTTTTTCCATTATTGAAAAAGATTGTTTCCATCAATCTTCAGGCAGGCTTCCAGCCGAGTGTCCCCGTCCCAACTTTCTTCATGCTCTCATGCCTGGGATGCACCTATTCTTCAAAGCACTAGCTTATTTTGTACATCTTCCACTCCATTTCAGCTTCCAGTTTACCAGTTTAAATACTGGTAATCACCAGATTAATTTTCAGATTAGATCAGATTAGCTTCACTGTGAGAAGATTGATTGTGTCTCCTATTTTGAACAGAGTGCTGCAATATTTTGCTTCTTAGTTTATTTTCCAGATCTAAAGAAAGTTATCTCACACTTCATTTCTTTTTTTAATATATTGATATCTGACCTACAAATGGGGAGGGGAACATGAACAAATACGAGGGAGAGAAATTTGAAACCATAGGTGGAATCTCAGGAACATTCACTTTTTGCAGCAGATATTTTCTCTGGGTCTAGCTAGAACCCTATCCAAAAGCAGAAAAAAAAAAAAAAAAAACCAAAAAAATAACAGATCTTCCAAGGAGGTTCATTTTATCTTTGTGTGAGATCAAGAAGGAGTAAAGAGAAGCCTGCACTTGATTGGTTATCAGGCCAGCATATGTCTGCTGCACACCAATATTGCTCCAACAACCCTGCTTGGTCTACAATTCGGTTTTATTTTCAGAGCGCTCTGTTCACTAGGCTTCCATCCTGGTGACCTTGCAGATTACAGAGAATAGGAATCATTATATCAAGTTATTTTGCTGAGAGAAAAAGTCATGCAATGCTTGCCCACTACAAAACTGTGGATATAAAAACAAATTGATTCCCATGTTCTTGTAGTTACCTCTGTCCATAGTAGCAGTCAATCTCCACCAGGAGTTTAAAAAGGGAAAAACTTAGATGAAATTATTTCTAAGGTGAAACATTTTTATTTGCAATATTGAAATTTTTATGGGGCTGTTTGTCATTTCTGTTTTTTTTTTCAGCAAAACTGTGATTTGCCCATTAGGGAAACCTGAAGTGATGATCCTTGCTTGACAGCCTCATGGCCGTTATCACTGATAGCTTTGCCCACAGGCAGGTAGCTGGACAAGAGGAGCCAGTATAAGTGTAGGAGGAGAAGGTAGGGAGGGAGGCATTCAGTCCCATGAAAAGGCAACTGATGAGCTCAAAATACCCTCTCCCAAAATGCAATAAGCTTGGAAACTCTTGGAAAAAAAAAAAAAAAAAGAAGAAAAAAAAAAAAGAGAGAGAGAAAAAAAGAGAGAGAAAACAGAAAGCAGGCCAGCTAAGCATAGGGTAGAATTACATGTTTATTTGCAAAACATAGTCTCTTTCTGTAGAAGAGATTTCTGTTTTTAATCACTTTCACCTGCTTTGTTCAACATTCACTTCTACCCCACGCAACCTCCCTGTTGTCCTCTCTGTCCTGCAGAGTTATTCATGACTCCAGTCTTGTTTTCCTGCACCTCAGCTTGATGTTCAGAATTCCATCTGATTTCTGGAAGCAGCAGCATCCCCATAACTCTTTGGACTTGCCTTGGGCAGACAGAAGGCTTTTTCTGCACTGTCAAGTGTCTTGGAAAAACATACATTTCAATATATATATGAATATTTTGCCCTAGACTTTCATCTTTTAAAGTGTAATTCTCTATTCAAAGTTTTTTTTTTTTTGACCGATTCTTCCAGACAAGGTGAGGCAGAAGTTCTGCAGAATAATTCAGGCCAAGCAAAGGAGCTTTGTGTAGGGCTTACTTTTCCCCATGTGATTCCTCTGCAAAAAGATCCAACTTCAGTTTCTTTGCATTATTCTGAAAAATAGCAAGGTGGAATTTACCTCAAGATTGTGCTTTGCTTCAGTCCTTAATCAATGTTAATAGCCATTTATTGCTAAATATTTTACAAAAAAAAATATAATGTCTTAATTATTTTCCTGCATGACTTTGAGGGCTGAAGAAATAAGGCAAACAGAATTCCTGTAAAAAATGATCAGTAAAATAAAAATTAAAACATCAATTTTCCACTCTGTGATCTTTTAATTGAAATATTCCAATCATGTCAGTCACTGTGACATTCATGGAGCTTAAGTGGAAGTCACAAAATTGTTGGGTTCCCTGGTTAGGCTTGCTGCCTGACTTCCTTGTGTGATTGGTAGAAGAAACAAGACTCCTTGAGATGGGTCGCAACTTTTCTCTTGGTAGAGAATTGTATTTTGGAGGTGAGTGTTTTTCTCCATTGATAGTTATCAGTTAGTTCTGTCTAATTTTTAGAAAGCAAAATGAAAAACAAATGAATAAACAAACAAAACTGGGCTCAGCCACTTGCCAGCATCTCATCCAGCAGTCTTTGCTCTTAAAGGTGAATTTCACATTTTTTTGGACATGGTGACTTTGGAAACTGAGAAGATGCTTTTAATCCTTTGTTTTTTATTTTAAGCCATTTTTTTTTTTTAGAAGGAAGAGAGGTAATACAGCCCCAAAACACTGGTAGAAGCATCTTGAATTTATCAGCGTTCAGCTCCCGCAGCTCCAGATTTATTTACCATGTGTTGGCCTTTCGTATAACTCCCCCTGTTCCCCACTACATTAACAACCTCAGGTGTGTGAAACGGCTCCATGAATCTGTGATGGTGATAAATAATACCCATTACTGACAAGACTGTCTTGCATCTCTCTCTGCAGTTGGTTTCACTATAGAAATGCTTTCAGTAAAAGACGTGTTTTTTTATTATAATTCCAGTGGTTTTTGTATCTTGACAATTGTCCTAGTCAGCACATTTCACATTAGTTATTAAAATTAATGTATCATCTTCATTTTAAAATAAACCCATTCTCTGCTCTCCTCATATTCAAGGCCCCAAGTCCTTGGCTGCAAGTTTGGCCAAGTGGATGTCAATCAGGAGCACACTGGCAGTTCCCAACACATCACATCTCCTTGAGGAAGCACCTCATTCAAAAAATAACCTTCAATGAATAGCACAATGAAATTAGAGACCCGTATGTGGACTGTACCTTGGAGGACTTCATGTGGATCCTGTCTGTTATAGCTGAATTGTGACACAGCTAGTGAAGTGTGGAGAGCCTGGCTTGGGCCTGGTAGATATGTAACCTCAGTATTGCTCTCCTGAATGTGCATTAATAAGCTTTGCATTTCATTAGGGCTAATTTTCCACCTTCCTTCCAGTTCTAGATCACTCAGAGCGTGGGTTGGTGGGGTAGAAGCAGAGGAGAATATTTCTTCTCTGTGATCCATTGCATGCTCTGAATATGTCATAAATCTCTCTGAAGATCAGTAGGATTTATGTCTCCTATCTCCCCGGAAAAGTGAAAAATGGACTTATGTGGAACAATTGTTTTTTACAACTTTTCTGAATATCTTTGCTCAAACTGCAAAACTCCAGCTTTCAGACTGAGTTCTCCAATTCAAAACTTCTTTTGGATGACTATAATTTGTCATCTGAAAAGACCACTCTTCAAAATATACCTAGGGAAAAATCCATTTTCCCTATATCATAGAAACTGTAGTGAAGCTTCAGAAGTGTTGGTCATGGACTTAAGCCCTATGATAATGGAATCATTCTAAAAAAACTAGCAATATAGATGATTGATTGAGTTTCTGTGCCCTACAGCATTCCTTACCAATGGTTAATTTACCAGTGTATAATTAACCATCATGCCCACTTGCAAGCGCTATAGGGTTAACTATGTGATAAAAAGTTTTTTGAAAACCAGACACTGTTCTGCTTTGAATATCACAGTACTGTGAAGGCAATGAAGAGCATCTTCTCTTGCTTACAAAAACTGCATTGAGATACTCTCTCTCCTTTTCCTTGAACCAAAAATATTCATCTTTTTTTAAATACAAATAGCTAATTCTTTCTGGAAATCCAGTGACTATAGATTATAGATTGCAGAATGGTTGAGGCTGGAAGGGACCTCTGGAGATCATCCAGTCCAACCTTGTCCTGCTCAAGCAGGATCACTAGAGCACTTTGGAACTTACTGTGTTTCCGTTTGTCTTGTCACTGGTCATCACTGAAGATAGTCTGGCCCCATCTTCCCTGAAGATATTTATAGACCTTGATAAGATCCCCTCTCCGTTGTCTCTTCTCCAGTCTGAATAGCCCTAGGTCTCTCAATCTCTCCTATACACCTTGATAAGATCCCCTCTCCGTTGTCTCTTCTCCAGGCTGAATAGTCCTGGATCTCTCAATCTCTCCTCATAGAAGAGATGCTCTAGAATCTTCATCATTTTGGTAGCCCTTTGTTGGACTTGATCTATGATCTGGGCCTAGTGTGTGTGTGTGCAAACTGCAGCACTGGAGAGGGAAGAGCAGAAGACAGAAATCAAAATAGTAGTTTTGATGCATCTAAGATTTCAAGTGATCCCATACTTGGCATCTACATAAGTCTTTAAATTTTAGCTTGATGAAACTTTGAAGTGGAAGAAAAATACCACTTTTTGTGCAAAGCCAGCCCCAAATAAAAGGATAGAGCCAAAGACAGAGGGAAGTAGTGTTATGGGCCAATGCAATACAGGAAGACAGCAAAGTAGGGCACCCACATAGGGTGGCACCCCAGGAACTGGCACCCACATAGGGTGGGTAACTCCATCTTCTACCTACATTGGGTAAGAAGATGTCACTTTATGCAGGGCATTTCTCTGCTTCTGCCTTCTCTGCTGCCCATAAATTCCTGCATAATTGCATCATTGAGGGAGGCATTCATTTGAGAAAGGCAACCATGATCAGCAGCACGGCAGTTGTCTTTGTTTTGCACAAAATTAGATACCAGTGAGAAGCTCAATGCTAAGTGCGTTTCTGTTTGTAAATCATACTCAGTATTTCATTAGTGTCTGCAGTGTATGTATATAACTGAGCAGCAGTGTGTCTGCTATGCTGTTATGTGTTTCAACTAATTAATGCTTAATTGGAGATGCTTTGTGGGAGGGATCTCTGAAATGTATTCACTGGGTTTAATGTGACTCTTGGGGTATTGTAGAGCAGCCGATACTGGAATGATAACATCAAGACTTTCATGATCTGCAGATCTACTTTCCCCTTCTGACTTTCAAATTATCTTAGTGGCAGGGTAGTTCTTCAAAGACACAGAAGAGTTGAGGTTGGAAGGGACCTCTGGAGATCTAGTCCAAACTCTCTGCTGGAGTAAGTTCACCTAGAGCACATTGCACAAGAACTCAGAAAAATTTAGAATATCTCCGAAGAGGAAGACTCCATAACCACTATGGGCAACCAGTTCCAATGCTTTGTCATTTAATGATCTCTCCATTACTTTTCTTTGCCCTAATTAAAAATAGTCTAGATTTACACTGACTAGAAGGCCTAGAAAACCTTTGCAGGAGATGTGTGTAGACACACAAGTCTTATAATGGGAAATTCTTAAAAGTTTCAGTTTGGAAAACATCTGGCAAATTCATTAGATTTGCTCGGGTTATGACCACTTAGTTTTATCTTCAAAAACAAAAGAGCCATAAGGTCTCTGCTGGGAATTGGAAGCATACCTCTCTTCTGATAACTAGTCAACCAGCATGTAGGAGCTCATCCAAACAATTTGTGGCAAATTCTACACACAGGAACCCAAAATTTTAGGAGAGGGCTGCTCTAGGGAATTGTCTAGGGATGTACAGGCTTCTCTTTATTTCTGCTGCAGGGTCCCTGGGGAGCATCATGGTGCTTGGGACGTTCTTGAATTCAGTGAACCAGGTGGTGCTTTTTATTGGATTAATGGTGTTCCTGCAGGTGTTGTGACTGCACACTACTGAGAAATTACATCTTACCTGCGTCAATTTTCCTAGCCATTTCATTTCCTTACAGAATTTCTCTTTGCTGCCTGGTGCTGTTATCTAGGTACTATTCTGTTTTGCTAAGCAGCTGATCTGTTCCACTTCAAAGTGTGCCAGCCTCTACTCTGGGAAACAGTCTGAATTAGAAGAGGGCACAATTTTTGCCCAGTAAAAAGGCATCACTATCCTTATTCAAGTTCCCTGAGATTTCTAACAGAGGTCTACCTGAAAATATCTGAACAGATATTGCTCCTTCTCCTCTTCCATACCACTGACAGCAGGGATTCACACCCATTTCCATCACATTTTCTGACATTCACTGGGCACTGTGTTTCTGCCTGTGTGAGTCTTTCTGCAAAGCGACAGAGAGGAGGGTAAGTAAACTGCTGTGTTCTCTGTCAGATGGAGTTTGGTAAATAAGTGTAAATAAGGCTTACAGAGCCATTCACATGTTTAGAGGGACCCAGCCAGAAATAGCAAGCTAACAGCACAAACTCTATTCAGTAGCATCACTTCGGTCATCAAGTTTTGTTGGTACATTTTTTTTTTTTTCTGACTGAAAAAACTGATGGAAGGAAATGCCCATAAAGGTCCATGAAATGACCTGGAAGGGAAGGAGCAGGAAGAAAAGGCTCTGTGAAATTACTGTGTCTCAGTCCTAGGCTGGGCAGGTTTATTCCCTCCTACATTTCCTTGGATCTGTTTGTAAGGTGCTATTATTTTTGTTTGCAGAAATGCATGGAGGTTCATCTGACATTGAGTGTCCATCATGCTACATGTCTTTCATACAAAAGTTACTGCAGGAAATTCCTATTGCAAAGAGAGCTGCCAAAAATGACTTGTTGTAAGATCCTCCCTTCAAGATCTTTTCACACAAGCCTTTGGGAACACATGAGTGACAATTCTGGACATGCTACGAACTGATGAGAATTTGGTCCAGGCTCCCAGGTGACCTACATTCAGGTAAGTGCAGTCAGAGGTATGCTAAGCACAGCTTCTGGAGGTGGAAATGGACCCTCTGGGCTTTGGAGTGCAATTTCTGCCCCTGGATGCATCTGTGCATTGAATTATTGAGAACGGGATACATCCCACCCAATCTGAACCAATGAAAATTAGCTAAACGTTTAAGCAGGCTATCTAGATTTCCTCCATAGACAAGGGAGATACATGGACACCTCCAAAAGCTCATACAACTCACTAGTGACTGAGGCCGGTGGACTCATTGGCACTCTATTTTGGCCAGTAAGCTGTGATTTCTCTCCGAAACTAGATACAGATCTTTTAAATTAAGGTGAGAGGAAATGCCACCTACTTTAGAAATCTCAGAGCATCTCTTCCACCCAAAGGCCTGGGACCATCTCCAAGCAGTGTGCAAAGACACCCTGGGACAGTGCCTGTTGAAAAATGCAGGAGAGATGATGAGTGATCATCATCTCAATGATGCCTCTCAATAGGCAGAAATTTCTTTGTTAATGTCTTTGATGAGACCATATCTGTGTCAGAATGAGTTCATATTGACTCACAGTGAGTCTGATGCAGCTGGGACTCTATAGGTTAACAACTATAGTCATTAAAATTCTGTCCTTGAAAATGAAATATCCTGAAACCTGCTGCATTTCACACCACACGAATATAGGTATAAGTGCAAAGGAATAAGTTGAAGTTCATCTCTGTTTCAAGCGCTGGGCAATTTGTAGTGCAACATGGAATATTTTAGCAGGAAGACATCAACTTGCCTTTCCAAATATCAACTGGCCACAACTTTATGGTTGTTAGCAGATCTATTTTAATTTTCACTGGCAAATAATCTGCTCCCATGAGCTCACCTAAACAATGAAATGCAGTGGCCATAACAGTGACAGAAACTGCCATTGAGTAAAGGAAAAATGAGCTTTGAGCATCCTTTTGCAACACAGTTTCTTAGTTCCTCCTAGCCCCATATGTGTGTATTTATAGTTTCAGTTTTCCTCAGTTAATCATATCCTCAGTTAATCATGGCATTCGGCCCCCTGGGAACTGTATCTGATGTAAATTTTTCTTTTCTTTTTTTTTTTTTTTTTTGTGATATTTTTAATCTCTAAAGAGAATCACCAAGTAAACTGATTACGATGCTGGTAGTACGGAATAAACTCAGGACTTTCATTAACTTCTGCCTAAATCACAACAAATTCCTTGCTGAATTTATAAATATTGGAACATCCCTGGTGCTTAAGGGAATAGCTTCATGCACCATGAGTGGTCAGTTGGTGGTTACACATGCTGGTTAGTTGCTGAACACAGAAATCACTCACTATTTAGTGGCAATGTGTGAACCAGAGGTCCCCATTTGTGTTTTCAATATTTCTGCAAGGGATTTTTTTTTTTTGATATTAAAGCATTTTCTACAGAAGTAGAGAGAACAGAGCATTTCCCTATGTTAGTGAAATGATATTTATTAGTGTTTTGCAGATGGGTATGTTACCTTTCCCAACAAAGTATGTCTACGGTGTTCTCCAGAGGGCCCATTCCTTTCCCCATCTCACTGTTCAATGGTGCCCCACTAGCCAGGCAGGTGCTAGCAGCTCCACAGACATTTCTTTGAGAAGTGAAGATGATTGGAAACACCTGCTGAAATTACACATTTTTTTTTCCCTGCCTGAATGCAGAAGCCCTAGCTGTGCAAAGGACCACATGGAGACCCTGAAATGACTTTTAGATACCTGGAGATTTCAATTTACTCTAGTCTGGGCCTTCTTCAGCCCTCTTTTACAGGGAGCAAGGAAGTATTTTGTGAGAATAAATGTGGATAGTTTCATTTCTCATCTTGCAGAAAACAATAAGGATGTTTGAGTTTTGCAGCTTTCTTGGTCTTAAGGCAAAAACTTTCCCCTGTAAGACTTGCAGTGTGAATGGGAAGACCATGATAAGCCCAGAGTGTGTGATAGGTTGGCCAGAGCTCAATGGTGGCTTTGCCTGAAAGACCAAAGGGGCTTTTGAACCCAAAGCATAGGTTTTATTAAAGCCTAAACAATAAGGAACTTTTTAGAATAGAAAAAAATATTTAAATGAGATAGGGTTTCTTCCTTAAATTTATTTGCAAACAAGTTGCCTAGAATGATGGTGGCCTTGCAGGCATGATTTTTCATTCATGCTTGAGTACGGTAGTTCCCGAGCTTACGATAAACTCCATGAACAACGATGTTTGGTTCAGCAAACTCCAATCCTTCTGCTGAGGCTTCCTGTGCCCAAGGGAGATGTCTCCCATTTGACCTTGTGCATAGCTCCCTGGAAAGAAAAAAGCCTTTCTTCTCTCTTTTTTCACTACTGTCCAGGAAAAGTACATGCAGCATCCAGACAAAAATCCTAATATGCAGCAGCAGCAAAGGCAAGCAGTATTATTCCCTAGAGCCCTGCCAGTGCCTTTTTAAAAGACTGTAGCAAACAATGTATAATGCACTGCAAATAAACAAAATAATTGCTGTCTGCCACTAAGAGTAGTGAGGATGGGGAACTCTTTTGCTTTCTATGTATGTCCTGTAACCAGCTTCCTGCAGATCCTCCATCTGAATAATTATAGTGAATCCTGCTCTCTGAATCAGTCTGTGCTAACACTGGCCACATGGGCAAATGGATTGGGATCACAGGAGTCTTTCTAACCTAAAAATAACTGAGCTCCCCAGTTCACTCCTGGGTTCTTATATCCTCAAATGTTGCTGCACTCTTGGAAATTCTCCTTAGAAGAAAACCCACTGTTTCCCTCCTGAAGACCTGGAGTAGTTCCAATAATATTACTCTTCAAGGACTGCTCCAAATAGTGGCATGGATGACACTAGACCAAATCTTGCTCCCCACCATGAGTATACTACAGGAGCATCTCAAAGAGCTCAGAAAAGACCCGAAGACCCAAGTGTTGCATTGCATGGACATTCTAGATCCAGCAAGGATAAGCAGCATGAAAACAAAATGAGGTTTTCTCACTGGCTAGTGATGACTGGAACAGTGTGTATGACCAACATCATTCTGCGTAGAACTGTAAGCAATAGAAAAGTCTGACTGCTTTCTGCCAGTTGATTTTGCAGGAAACTGCACCACTTCCTTCGATATCTGTCCCTGCTGGTTCTCATTACCTGCCACTCTATTGCTTTGGAAACAAAATGAGAGTTCCATTAATAGCTCATTTCTCCCTCTTCTCTGCTGCATATTTCAAAAATTATTTTTAGATTATAAGTTATAGGGTGATTTATAATTATTTTTTAATGGTCAGCCATCCCCTGGTTAAATAGACGATTTACCAGTAGCCTCATCCCTCAGGGAATGAACATCTAGCATGTTGCGTGGTTGCTTTGAGAGTCTTTGCTAGAGGTTGTTGTGCAGCAGAAACCCCCATAGTTTATACCTTTCAAAACTCTGGATATGCACCATTTCATCACGTTCTCACATCTTTTCTCATTATAAGACATGAAAGGTGCTATGGACTGTTCCCAACTATAATCATTTGTTCCATGTTGGGTTATGACCGTAGTGTAGTCACTGTGACTACCTTTCCACTGCTGAGTAATGCATCTCCTCCTGAGGAGATGGCTTCATCCATACAATGCATTGGAGACTGGGCCTAGAAAATGGACTGGGAGTTAAATTACTTGACAATGAGCCTGCATCCTTAGAGATCACCCGTTTCTCAATAATTCAAATATTCTGAAAGATGAAGAAGACCAGGACAAAGGAAAAGACAGTAAAAAGTAAAAGAAGAATATACATATATCTACTCGGTGCAATGGACTAATGAGTAAGTTCCAGTGACCAAAGACAAGTAAGTTGGAAATTATCACTGTGGAAAACTTAAAAGAACACTACTACTCAGTGTTCTTGAAAAAATAAATTAAACAAAAAGGAAAAAAAAAAACCAGTTGAATATGATTCAGAGAACATGAGGCATTTCCACAGCACTGCGAAGAATACCAATATGCACTTCTGCTAGGTGAGCTAGGATGTAAATCAGTGTTAATAGTCCTGATCTTTCACAGTTCACAGCCCCAGCTCTCAGCAGCTGGGACAGAAGAGAAGAGTCCCCACAAATTATCACATGGCTGGTTGCCTTTCGTGAGGATTCTTCACAGGGTACTGAAGCCAACAGGACGGGTAGGCGACCCCGGTTTGTCCTAAGGAAATATTGCCAGTGTTTTGAATGAAGACAACTGTTGAGAGAAAAAAAAAGGCTTTGAAAAATGGAAAAAGAAAAAAGTGTCAAACAGTTTGAGAGTTTCACTCCCATCTCTGGAAGATGAGACTGAAGGAAGAGAGACAAATAACCTTTCCACTAATCCCCTCACTGTCTGGGGGCTGCTGTAAGCCCCCACTGGATCCCTTAGATGGTCCTTGATGGGCATCTGAGGGTAGGGCTTTGCAGAGGACATTGATGCATCAGATGCTGGTACCAACTCCCACCATCCCCTCTCACCTGACTGATTGCACATCCCCAGCCCTAGCAATACAAAATCCCTTTTCCCGGACTGTGGAGCAGATAACAGCGCAGAGATAAGGCAGGACCAGTTCTTCCACTGCTGCTAGTCATATTGGAAGGAGAGGACCATGCCACCATGGCTTGAGTTAATACAAGAAGTATATGGTGGTTATCCATCCCTCTACCTGTACCTGAGATCCTCATTGTGATGACAGAGGGATGCTCTTGATTTACTTAACTGCTTCTGGGAAATGAGGGGACTTTAGTGCATTTTAAGGGAAACAAAAGATTTTTTCATGTATAAGAAAACCATGAGAGCCCTTGCCATAGTCTGGAAGTGTTTTCCTTGACATCTCGAAAATTGCATTGATTCGTCTCAGCATTTTGCATAAATACCTGCATAAAGCTGCATAAAGTTTAATGTATCATAGAACAATGCTCCCTATCCAGGAAAAGAAAGAGGAAAACAAACCAAAATGCACATCGGCACTGAGTAAGATAATGAAGTAAGACAGTTCTGCACTCTTGTCTCATAGGATATTTTGGAAATATGCTTACAGGATATTTTGGAAAATGCTTATAGGATATTTTGGAAATATGCTTATATAGATGCTGCCAAAATTTCCAAAAGGATCTCCAAAGCACATAATCTGTAACGGAAGGAAAACTGATATCAATTATGCTCTTAGTAATCCTCTCAAAACATAATAACAACAGGCTTAATGACGTCAGGTCTATCTACCGTAGTGAAAAGACATTAAAAAGCAATCATAAACAAAAGCAGATCTCTACCTAATACTCTCTTCACTGAGATGTAGGAAGGCAGATTGCTGTATTTTCTACAGGGTTTCATTGAGCTAGTCAAGTAAGGAAAAAGCTAGGTTTCCTAAATATGTTTTAGTTAGCAAACTGGTAATGCATGATGCCTAACTCTCACCAAATGTATTTGCCAGCTAAATATTGGCGAACTAGTTACAGGCAAAGAAAGGAGCTTACATAACTGTTGGTACGTGGTTGCTCCCAGACTATTTTATTTCTTCTCCTGAATTTGTAATGTATAGTTAACTAACAAAATTTGCATTGTTCTGCTTCTTCTCCCTTACTGGGGAAATTGATGTTTTGAGCCTGAGGATAAAGAATAGCAAATGCCGCATATTCTTGTGCAGTACCTGCATGTTCTTTACTTCTTCTAACAAGAAATAGGATGTATCTAGAATGAGACTAAAGAGGATTCAAAACAAGTAAGTGTAAACATTAAACAACCAACACTCAGGCACAGTAATGATACAATTCAAGAAATCATAGTGAAATGGAGTGCTTATTCACAAAGACTAAAATATTTGGAAATCAATTTTTAATGGCTTAACCAATGTCAGTTTAGATAGAAAAAAATGCATCTTCATGTGTTTATATTTGACAGAATAAATAAGTATATATCAGCATGTATAGCTAGATGAGCTATTAGAAGACTAGAAACTCAAACTCATGGGAATTTCAGTCATTCAGGTTTTTTTTTTGGTTTGTTTGTTTTACAGTACAAATTTGGAATGTAGAGCTACATTTTGATTTTTACTTTTCAAATGCACCTTTAAAAAAAGTATCACATTTTGAGTCAATGAGAATATATCCCCAAACTATTTGAACATTTATCTTTGGCTTGTCTTCCATTTTGATTAGGCAAAACCAGAAAAATATGAAATTAAAATAAGAAAGTGAATATAGAATTAAATTTGAACATAAATGCAGAGTAAAACAGGAACATCATATACTGTGAAAGGAAACAGAATAAACAATATATCATAAAATACATTTCCAATGGAGTAAGCTTCACAACTAAATGCTAAAATTTATTATGGAAAAGATATTTAAGCAACATTGTATTGAAGTAAGTACATTTTCTAAAAAGGTTGAAATTTTGATGACTTTACAAAACATAATGGAAAAATGTTATGTCAAAATCTTGCAAAACAAAGCTAATATACTTTGAAAAACATATGTTTAGACATGGGCCAAAGGGATAACAAGACTATTTCCAATAGTCTTTCCACTAATTTCAGATGAGAAAACAGATGGGATTGTTTCTTGTTGTTAGACTTCTGTGGTCACAGTCTCTCAAGAGCTGAATTTGAATGTCTGAGTTCTAATTATTATTATCACTACTAAAATTACTGTGACAGGATCCACAGTCCCAAATGATAACCTACTTTACTGTGCATTATGTGAAAAACAGGAAAAATATATGACTTCTTGAAAAACCTCCAGGATACTAGATGATTAGGTTCCATGTATGTGGTGCCACTCTCCTACGTGCTATTTAAGAGTTCCCATAGTGTGCAAGATATCTGCAGAGGGCTGGTAGATAGAATATAAGACTTAGCATACTCTTAGAATGTCAACTGATTCCCAGTATGATTTTTCAAGAGCATTTCAAGTAGCACTACATGTTCAAGAAACTAAATCTTATATTATTCAGAGTGGATTCAGTGTTCACTATATCTAAGAGACATATGAAGGTAGTGCAGTCAGTGGGGAATCCATAGAGTTTAGTCTGCTCCCTGACCTGCTGTCGGCATCTATTTTAGGAATTTCTTAAGGATCTCTTTAGGAACTTTTAGGAATTTCTCCCTAAACTCTACTGCCTTCATAGGAAGCCTGGATGATTTGCTCAGATGGAGATGCTTGAGTTTCTCATGTCGACGTTCAAAGAGATAATTTTCCTCCTTATGTTCATAGCAGTGCCTCTGCTATATCAGCGCCAAATGCCTCTGTGGGGTTTCATGGCTCCTGGGAACTCTAGAGGTAATGGAGTTTGCTAGCAGTCTTTCAGAGCAGTTAGTTCATATGAATGGATCGAATTGTCTCTAGCATAGCCCTAGTCTTGACCTTGTAGAGCCATGAAGGACTCAGTCATGAAGGACTCCACAGCAGACAGCGTACCACCCCTTGGGATGTCATCTTCCATATGACATGATGTGGAACCCTAAATTCTGAGTGACCAGAACTGCTAGTCATCTAGAATATAGCCGGACTGTTTTTGCTGGTTTTGGTTATGTCCTTGCTTGCCCTTCAGGTCTGCAGATGTGTGCATCTCTTATTGAGAGCGCTATGAAGGACCGCACAAGACTCCAGAGTTTCATTATCTATAGTGGCAGGCATCCCACTGGAAGTTGCACTGATTCAAAATCTTTCATCTGCACTTCCACAAGGACTGACAGATAGCTAAAGTTTTGGATAAATTTTTGCAATGCTGCTTTGCTTCAGTCCTCATTTTTGGTGTGATTGCACTTTAACCATCCATATGTCTAATCTGGCTGTCAGTCCCACTTTTCCCTACTAATAATATTTTAGTCTGCTTGACAATTTCAATGAGATTTAAAGAATGACTCAGTGTCCTAAGAATTTGTTCTTAGAAATGTACAGACTACACTTGAGAGCCTACAAAGGGCGAGGTTTCAGCATGATCACCAGAATTGTCTGTTCCAGATAGCCTGGCAGCACATTAGTCAATGGTTGTGCACCTCTGATGGCTTTGCAGAATTGCTATCTGCTATTGTCTTTCATGGATTTGGAGGACTGAAGACTTCAAGATCTTGAGAACTGAGAAGTGGAAGTATTGTCAGGTCTACGGATTAGGAGAGGACTTGAATGTATCACATTAGATGGAGATAATTCTGCACATTAGAGGAAAATTGAGACTATTGTAATAGGATTGCTTACAGAATGCAATGTGTACAAGTTCATGAAAAATCTGCCTCCATTGAGTTCTGTTGTCCAAGAACATAATATTTGAATGACTCGCAATCAAGAATATTCGTTGTCACCTTTTGAAAATTCAGCGCTGTGCTGGCTACTATGTCCTGGTCCACAAAGCTGTCCACTTTGATCTTCTTTTAGTGTTCATTTATGCAGCTAATGTGAGTGTTTTTTCTAATCAATGCTGCTAGATTCCTCTTTAATTGATATTGATGAGGTAGAACAAGAATAGCATGGCCCAATAGTAACATTTCCTCATGAATGTCCGTTTGAAGGATAAAAGTTGGGCTTGTAAAAGGGAAATCATTATGGAATGAAGAGCCTCAGTTGACCCCTTGTTTCTACTCAGTAAAGAGTGGAGACTCTCCACCGTCATCAAGTGGAAATGGAAAAACTAATTAAGCTAATTGGAAAAAAATCTCTGTAGGTCTTTGGACATCATACATCTTACCTTTCCTTCAGCACTGAACCTCTTTTCAGAAAACTATTTTTTTATGAGTGAGTGCTGTAATGCTGACTAGGACTGTCTGGATGAAATATCCCCCTTCTCCCTGTTTAATGGACCTATCTCACTGGAAAATATGAACAAAGGGGAATTCATATAAGTTATTCTTAACTCTGAGACTACAATGCAGGTGAAAATTTTGAAGATTCATCCTTCATAGTTAGGCTGGCCACAGTGTTGTAGATCTTCTCCAGCATTCCCAATCTGTTGTCAACCCACGTTCCTGTGAAAAATTCCTGTGGGATGGAGTTCCTGGAAGCAGTCTCTACTTTATCTGTATAGTTAATATATGTTGATCAGAAATTAGTGTTGACCATGCAAAATAGTTGAGCCATAGGCATTTCAGTCCCCACAGCTTGTTGGGATCTCAGTAGAGTATTTGGAATATTGACTCTCCAATGATGTATTAGCTATAGTCAGATAAATGCTGTTTTTCTGCTATAAATAGCTCAGGACTGGTCTGCTGGCTGCCTTGGTGATGGTTGGGTCATACAGAAGAGCCTTGCAAGGTCCTATTTCAGTTCTTGTGGCAGGCTTAGCTGATCCTCACCAGGGCTTGTTGCCTTACTCGGCTTCCAAGATGACATACTGCTACTGCATGTTCATATCCTACATCTCCTTTTCTTCTGGGAAAGAGATTTTAGGGGTTGGAGTTATCCTCTGCTTTGTTGGAGAGGAGTTAGGTCTGTGCTTCCCATGACTGGTACCTTGAGGTCTCTCATGAGGGAAAGCTAAGAGACTTCATTGTGGAGTCAGAAAAGGGATGACTAGCTGCTGGGTGAAGTCCTCAAGCTTGATGATTCAGTGTTGAACACCTGTGTGCGTCACAAGTGGTTTGGGATTGCCAGTTTCAAGGCTTTATGAACTAGCCTCATGAGTAATAAATTTACTTACTTTGGGAAAGCTAATCCTGTTTTTTTCTCTCCTTCTTTAGGTTTCTTAATCTTTCTGTCTTTCCCACTTAGATGTCAGGCTAAAAGAGAAAAGACAAAACTTCACATTCTACCACTGAGAAGTCTGGCTTCACCTTTTGTACACTGCCCATCAGGTATCTGTTCACAGTGACAAGATCTTCTTTTGTCCAGGTTAAAGAGTCCTAACTTCTTCATATGAGAAAAGCTTCAACCCCTTAATCACCTTCTCAACCCTCCATTAACCTCAATCCAGTAGGTCCATATTTCTCGTGTACTGGAGAGATCTTGAACCTCTGACACTGAGACAAAGACTTTCGGGGTCAGCAAAATGCAAGTAGCTTCAGTGGCCTGCCAATCTACAAAAGTCTTTACTTGCTTAAAAGAATGAATGGCCAGAGTGCTCTCGCTAAGTGGAAAACTAGATGTTAGCGTGTCAGCCTCACCAGAGCTCCGGTCAGGTAAAGGAAACACTGTTTTTCCCTCTTGACTTCACAAAGAGAGGATCTGGTAATGTATCACAGACAAAATAGATCTGTCGAAGTGAAACTACCCTGACAAATAGTATCCTTTCTAAAATTTAAATCAACTATTTTTCCCCATAATAATACAAGTCATAGAGCTAAATTCATAGCTTTTCCTTCTATTTGTTTCTTTTATTTTTTAATCTGATTTAAATTAATCAACCATTTGATTTTTGGAGCTGTCTTTATGAATCTGTTTAAGTGTGCTGAGTGCTACTTCAGAAACAGATTTGTTGTCCTTGTCTATTTTTTCTCCTGGTTTGCACTGTGCCTAATGAGGTGCATAATCTAGAGTTTAGAAAACTCTTAATGTCTTTTTTTTTTTTTTTTTGTTAGCAGACAATGCAATCTACTTGAATAAAGGCTGATTAAAATTAATCAGAGGCTTAAAGATTTGGCTTGATAGCAAGTGAGGCTATAAGACTACACACTGCCTAAGCAAGTAAGTTTGCAGGAAGAATCTTTGTCCAATAGTCAAGAGATGAGCTACATCATTACCTGATAGTCAGTCTTTCTTTTTACTTTATCATGGTTACACCATTATAAATAATGAAGATAGAGCCATCTCAAAGTCTCAGCACCATCAGAAATAGACAAAAGTTTTTTGTTATTCTGGATGATGAAGAATGAAGTAAACTTCAAGAGCTGATTAGGGGCTGCCAGTGGAAGAAATAGGGTTGAAAGAAGAGGAATCAGTGGCAGAGGACTTCAGGGAGAGTACTGAACAGTCAAGTTTGTTTCTACTGTTTTGAGGAATGAGAGACGTGAGAACAATAAACACTGATGTTGGAGAAGCAATGATGGTAGCATCATCAGCCATGCTGAAAATAGTGGTCATCTTGGCTTCCCACATCACTTTATAGGAAAGAATACTTGTGTGCACTGATGACCTGACAGTCTTTGATCATTTTTTTTTCCCTCATTCCACGCTTCTCCTTCATGCAAGAGATGGGGCCACTGCAGTGCACACAGGAAGAGGAACCATGAGGTCAATGGCAACTGGTTGGGTGAGAACATTTAACAGGGCTTTCCCAGGCAGTATGTCTTGCCAGATGGCATCCCACCAACTGCAGCACTGAGCTGTGCCTCCTGGTATGTGCTGGAAGCCCATATGCGTAAGGCAGTAAGTAGATTGATGGCCCAGATGGCCACAGAGCAGAGGCAGGACAGTACTGGAAATAAGTGGTATGCGGGCCAAGCTGCTGGGTAAAGTGAGGTTATAGTCATCAGGATGGCTCTCTTCTTCAGTATATAAGGTTAGACAGGTCTGAGAAACCAGTGTGTTCCCCAACCACGTACTGAACAGGACCTGCCAGCTGGTCCAAAGTGAAAAATGAAGTAAGTTTGCTGGGATATCTGTGAAGCAAGGAGGCTTATTAGAAACTCAAGAGTCAGAGCTTGTCACTTACCAAAACAAATATTGGATGAAAGTGACTTGTAGGTACCACAACAGAAAGAAAAAATACTATACCATATTGCCTAGAGTGTTTTCATTGTCTATTCTGAATACAATTTTCCTTATTACTATGTTAAAGTTCTTGGGGGCTTCTCAACGAAAGAACCAGTTACGGGATTCTAAAGAACAAATGAGAGGTAGGATGGGATTTACCAGGCCTGGTATTTAAGGTGAAGTAAGTAGGAAAGGGACAGAGGAACTGATTAACTGATTAGATGAGATGTTGCTCAAAGGAGACCAGATGGAATCAGGAAAATGGAGGGGAACTAGGAGAAACTCCATGGGGCAAATAAGCTAAAGGGAGAACAAATTTTGAACTAATGTGTCCTTGCTCACTCAACTTGTTCCTCCCAATACTGATGTCAGAAGGTCACTTCTTGAGGTAAGCATCCTGGCAGCATGAAACACCCTTATGCTCTACTGCTAGAGTTTCATCTATAGGGATACAGGCCCCAGAAAAAAAAAGGCAAAGTGAACAGGAGCTCACAAGTCAAAATGAAGGATAGGACCACAAGTAAGGAGAACAGGAAAGTAGAACCAACATCCCCTCCAGTAACCTGGAATATCATCCAGGTGTCCAGCTGAGGATTTCACACAGTCTGCCCATTCATCTATCTGTTCAAGTTGCCTCAACATCTTGGGGAAGACTCTGGAGGGTTTGTGCTACCAAGTCCTGATTAGAACGAGCAAAGCCAGAGGCTACACAGGTGAACATATTAGATTGATGCTAGTCTAGGACAGGACTCCACAGAGGTGAGTCAATGTTGAGATTTCTAGGCAATGCAAGTATCATTATTATGGATAAGTATCTCACTTGTCTCTTGTGATGAAGTGTCTAGTAGGACCAGGCAGATGGAAGGTCTAAGGCCTGCTACTTAGATTCCTGTCCAAATTAGATTAGATCAGCTTCTCACAGGAATCAAAATCCATCTTCAAATCTTAAGAAAATGAATTGACATTTAAAGTTTAATAGTATGGTTAAGGTACTTGGCAAAAACGGCATGCAATCTACAGACATGTTAGCTAATGATAGCCCTGTTCTGATTAAACAAGCCATTAGAGAGGCAAACTTTGCTATGCATTAATAATGAATACATTCCTTATCATATGGGAAGAGTGAGAATTTATAACACTTGCTTACTATTTCTGGAGGATTTTAAAAAAGTCACAACACTTGAAGTTGTCCCAAGTCCTGTTTTGGGAATGTGAATGAAGTATTTCATCTTCCTAAAGCAGGAACATGCAGTACTTAGCATTTCCAATGGGAGTTTATTTTAGTCTAATTTATTTTCAACAGCTTTCCCCTCATGTTGAGTGCTCTGAGAAGAAATAAAGAAAATACATTGCTGTTGGAGACAAGGCATAAAACAACATCAGCAAAAAAAAAAAGACGGGTACTTTGAATCTACCCTTTTAGTGATCGGAGATTTCAGCCCCTGAAATAGGTGTAGGAGGGTTAGTGATTCCAGGTGTGTGAGATGTGTTTTGTTAGTAGATTATAACTGCTATATGGTGGAAGGTAAATTTAGATTTCAGAGTCACCATATAGATGGCTTTGAGATATAAAAGCTGTAACTCCTTTCACATGCCGAGAGCCAGCCAAATGTTTGGTATTTAGAGAAACATACTTTTAATTTGAGCTTAATTAAAAGGAAAACAATTTTAAAAAGAGAGAAAAGAGTTGATTTCCTTCTTGTTGCTTTGTTTTCTCTTTCAATTAAATAGAAATAAATAAGAACTTTTCCCCAAAATATTAACAATGAGAAATAGATCAATCTCATATGCAGACAGATCTTGATTGAAAGGCATATTGTTGGATGCTGGTTATTGGCATAGCTGAGACTTTCTGATAAGCAGGAGCCTCCCTATTATTCGGACACTTTGCTTTGCAATGATTGGGTGGTATAAGAGGGGTGGAATCGTTATTTGGATCTCATTTGACAATTGTTATGTTTTCTTGTGTCTTTGTTTAGCTAGATGTTTTACCTTTTTCTTAGTATCTGGTTTTCTGGAAATCCTTAAAAATAGGTAGCATCTTCTTTTGGTACATTCTGTTTCCCCTGGATGATTCTAACACTCTGCAGTTGATTATGATAAATGTTCTTGGTGCAGATAATCTAACCGTTATGTTTGCAGGTTGTCAGCCACTTTGAGCTTGAAATCTAACAGTTTGGCCTACTAGTCATGAAGGTTTGATACTCCTGTGTCTGGGTTTTATAATTATCCTAAGATCCTGGCAGATGTTGGCAGTAAGATATTCTTTTAATCCTCTGAAGCTGTGATTTGGATGCAAAATCTTACATTCAATACTTTGTTCACTCACTGATCACTTCAGTTGACTAGTGTTTTTTGTCCTTTATTTCATTAGTTTTGGAGATTTTTCTCTACTTGCACTATTTTTTCTTCTTCTGTACTTGACTGTGCTCAGCAAAGCTGATCATAACAGTGATGACACAAAACCCCTCTCCATTCGTTTAAAAACCCACTCTCCAAAAACCCTCTGGAGAGGAGTGAAGGCTGCTTATTCACAGTGCTTGTTGAAGGCATTTGAATAGAAGCAGCATCTTCTTGCTCTTTAAAGACTCTGCAAGCAAAGTAAAGAACACAGAGTTCAGGGTTAATGGTGAGCATGAGAATTTTTAGGATACCACCATATGAGTAATATTTCAAAACAAAAGAATTTAAAGGATTTGTCAGGACAGCTGTCATATGTCAAGGTCAAGGAATGTAGAGCAGCTTGTAGAATAAGACAGATGAATACCTTTTTGTTTTTCCTCCCATGTCCTAAATACTTCTTACGTTATTAGACAACGAGGAAGTCAACGGTAAAGCAGAGTCCACTGAGCTGGTTTTGACTCAGTTCACATGTACTGAATGAAAACCCAGGTGGTTACACATCCTGGTATGAACAAGCCTCCTCCCACCAATGTTAGGTACATTACTGCCCACCAAGAACAGTCACCAGTAACTCCCTCTTTAGTGAGGGATATCCTCCCTGGAAACTACAGAGGGAAATGAGAAGACCTGGGCTTCGAACTTAGAGAAAAGTTTAAGGCACACTTCTTGGAGTTTTCATGTATACCAGATGTCTAAATGTACGATGTCTAAATGCACCTTGACTGGAATCACACCCAGAGGTTGATATTCAATTGTCTGAAAATGGTGTCAACTCCGTTTGAGATGCTCTAGGAAGTCCATAGAGCAAAACCAATACAGGTCCTTGGAGACTTTCAGATATGCAGCTTGTGGCATTCCTAGTGTATATCAGGTAGATAAACTGCAGTCTTTAAGTCAGTGACTTGTGCTTTTATAAATAATGGCAAATGCTTAACCTGGCAAGTGAAATGGACTGAAGGCAGCAATCATATTTTTACCTATTAAGGGGATGAACTTTTCTTCTGAATCCATCTATCACATATTACCACCAGCAAACAGGTAAACATCTATCCAGATTGGGGGCAAACAAGTGTATGCCCATGTTCCCCCAAGAAATCTTGTCTTGACAGAGAACTTTGTCCAAAGGATGGTCACTGACTAGACTCCCTTCCTCTTTTTCACAAAAAAATGAGGGTGCTCATTTTCTGTGACAGTACAGCATCTTCACTATTAAATCAGAGTTTTCCTTGCAAAGTGATTCAGGGTAAGGAATAGAAAGTCCTTAATCACCATTATCTGAAAAGTACATTACAGGACTGGCCAAGTTCTAGCAAACCTTCATGTATTTCAGAAATGGATGATATTTTAAGCAAAAATATATGGCTACTGGCTTTTCAAGTGACCTGTCCAAGAGCTCTATCTGGCCAGGTCTAGTTTTTCTCGAGATTACCTACACCTTGATGATTTCCCTGGAAGAAATGTTCAAAATGAAGGAAATCCAAGCTGGACTTGGATATCCAATCTAACAAAGGTCTGATTTTGTAAGTATGAACTACTCTCACAGACTGGCATGTCAAATTTTTGTGTGCTGTGCTATGAAACATGTTTACAATTGTTTACCCACCCATGAAAGAGACAAGGATTAGAAAAAAAAGTGCAGAGACCTTTCTTAACATTGACTTACCTCCAGGCTTCAACCGAGATCTGAAGAGCTTGCTTCTTGGGCCAACATAAGAGTTCAACACCTGAGACCTGTTTCTCTGCTCAGCCCTGTAACTTTATACTCTGATTTTACCAGAAACAAAAAATCCTGCAAGCAATACCACACTAATAGGTTAATGTTTTCTAGCTTCATTTTGTGGGAGTATCCTAGCTTGCTGTTTGGGACTTACTTTTATAGACATCTGGAAGATAGAAGTTGCTGGTCAAAATCTTGGTTCAAGTCATATGCTGCAAATCCATATGCATCTGCTTCAGTCCTGCTGTTTTGGTATTCGCAAGTGCAGTGTGAAGGACTGATTGAATTAGATGAGGTGGACAGAGAATAGACTCCCATTATATCAAAGCTCCTAAACTAAGCAACCTCCATCCCAAAGTGTCTTTATACTATGGCTATAAATCACCCTCTGCTTATCTCTAACCCCAGGAGAGATCCCAGTGCTCTCCCCAGGCTTCTTGGAGGTTTCGTGACCCATCCCTCAGCAAAGCATGGTGAGTGGCTGATCTGAGATGTGTCTGTGTTGTCCATCACAAGGAACATCCCACTGCCTTCTTAACAATGCCTCCCTTTTTCCACCAGTTTTGCACATTCCTCCAAGATATGCACCGAATTTGCATCATTCTCTCACTGCTACCCCTTATCACCTTGGAAACCATGAAAATGCCATTTTGGCCAACAATCAGAAACCTTGCTTTTGGGAGAGGAGAATAAACAATCTAACAAGGGGATTAAACACACCAGACCCCACTGCTTATGGCAAGACGTTTGTGTATCCCTTATTATTCTCTCCTCTCTTTTTTTACCCACTTCCCCTGTTCCTGCCCTATCACTTCTCCACTTGGGTTGTTTAGTCCCTTTGTGCTCAACATCTTTTCCCTTTCACAAAGTCGTGAAGACCCAGTGGGGATTTTGTCTCCTTGTGTCTTGCACATGCTTGCATCACGCACTTCGCCCCTTGGAGCAGGGCACTTTAGAAGTCTGTCTGGGACTGAAATCTTCCACCCTTACCACGATGGGAACTTCATGTGGAAAATTTGACAAGGATTGTGTATCCTACTAACTTCAAAAATGAGGCCAGAGAGAGTTGATGGGGCAGGCTTTGCAGATGGGATTTTTTATTACATATCCAAAGAGAGGACTGTCAAATTATTTGACACTTTTCAAACACAAACCTAGTAAAAGTGAATAAAACAGCATCAGGTAAAAACAGCATCTTGCAGGATGTGAATTTGCAGCTGGTCTTATTTTTGAACGTATGTTTTTGTTTTTGCAAGAGTTTTTTTTTTTCATTCTGGTTTCAGTGCAGAGTGTTATTTACATGAGTGAGAATACGCCGTAAAACAGTTGAGCTTTCGCGTCTGAACGGCTTTGAGGCTTCACAGAAGTGCTCATTAGCACTGCAGTTGTGCTCTTGAGTTATCCCTGTGTGAGCTATGTACTGATGCCTGGGCTCAATTTTTCTAGAGTTAAGCCTGGCACCAGTGACAGGAGAAAGCAGCCAGCTCTGAAAACTTATGTGATTGGGCAGAGTGTGGGTGAGACCCTCTAAGTGCTCCCCTGGTTTTACTTCCAGATAAGTGATGTAGCCAGCTGGGAAGCTAAACCTTCATTCTTTCCTGCAAAAGTGTGTTTCTGCATCTGATCTGGGAATCTGTCCTGTTCTTGAAGCATGGGCAGCCAGCTCCCATGGGAGTTATACAGAGGCCCAGGGTCAGCAGTCAGATAGTCATTCAAACATCTTGACAGGGAACAGAAGACAGACAAGCTGATGTTAATCCAGATACCATGTCTTTGCCACACTATCCAGACATGCTAGCAGAAGAAAGGTTTCCTTCCACTGCAATATCCAAATCATGTGTTTATATCTGCTTTTGGGATGCTTGTGCTATTAACTCGTAATTGTTTGCTTTGGTGAACAGTTAGGGAGCCCTGATCAAGTGTCTAGGTTGAAGACCAACCACAACTGCTATGGGCAGTTATATCCTTCTGCAGCTTGCTCAAGTCCACCTCTGTGAAGTACAAGCCTTGCTCCAAAATCTTGGTCAGTCATGGTGTCAAGCAGAATCCTTACATGCTCTATATGGGAACCTGCCCTTCTGCCCCAGACATCACCCACAAAGGATAATATCCAAAATCACAGACTTATGGGTTGGGATTAATGCTTAGGCTCTGCCTGGTCAAAGCATCAAAGTCTTTCTGGCTGTCATGGACACGTTTAGCACTGAAAAGCAAGTCTAACACCCAGTCTCCCATTACCAGCAGCTGCCGATATCACCCCATTTCAGGCCTGATATATCAGTTTGAGCTCTTCTGGTAGCTTCATTTTCTCCTTCCTCAGGCCTGCGTTGTCCTCTCTGTCTCCCCCCACTCCTTTTCCTGAGACTTGTGATAACCATTGCCTAGGTAACAGCATCTTGCCTGGTGTGTTTTAGTGACTGCAAAGCATGTGGGGGCGTGTGCTGTGCCTGCATTCCCAGTGGGATAAAAAAGCGGAGAGTTGTCAAAAGCTGTGCGTGGGAGAGAAACTTCTTGTGTGCTTGTGACACCAGTGGAGGCAAGAAGGTCAGCTTCACGTGTCCCATTGTAGCAGCTGGAATTTGCTGCCGCTGTGGATAGCAAAGGATGCAGTGACATTTTTGGGGCTGTGGGGCATCCACAAGCCAGCTTGGCAATGAAGATGATTGACACTTCACTTGGACGACCCTTGGAACAAGCTCAAAATCCAGCAAGTACCACAAAAGGTACCTATCAGCTAAGATCAAGATGAGGAAGATCAGAAATCAACAAAACTAATCTGACTGCCCTCCTTAAGTGCACAGAAAGTTTTTGTTTGTTTGTTTTTCCTGCAGACTGAAGGGTTAATCGAAGACCGGGCAAAAAGCCTCTGTTTCTAATTAATCTTCTCCAAAGCATTAATTCAGAGAAGCCTGGGTTTACTTCCATTGCTGCATGAATTGGAAACTGGGTAAAAGACTGCAAGCAGATGGCCAGGTGTAGCATGGAAGACGGAACAGAAATGAGGGCCATGAAAGCTTTAAAGCTTTAATTATCTTCTTAGTTAAAAAGTGAGTTTGTAACATATTCATGCCTATTTTTTTTTAGGTTGCCTGAAGCACTAAGGATTAAACCAACCGGCAAACGAGGAAAAGTAAATCAAAAAGCTCAGAATTCAGAACTGGTGTCAGAAAAGACCAAAATGAGGTTGTACATGAGGAGATAAAGATGAAAAAGATCAAATATACCTGGGTAGCAGAAGAGAGAATTAAAGAAGTGATCATACTGAGGTCCGTGGGCAAGGATGGACAGAAAAATAGATGGGAATTTTGCCACTCAGGACAAAATTTGTGTTCAGAGAAATCACTTTTGTGAGCAAGAGAAAGCCCCCTCATTTGACTCCTGACCCCCCACTGACCTGCTGCTTGCAGGTGTCCTTGGACATGTACTTAAACTAACTTTTTCTTAAACTTTCAGTGTGGAGAAAGGGTTTGAACCATGGGCATGGGGAAAATGTGCTCTATAACAAATCTTGTGCAGTGTAAACCATGAAGTTAGCACCACAAAGTTAATCAGTCCTGCATTTTGCACCGCCTTGGGAGATGAAAATGAGAGAGATTAACCCCAGCTCCCTCAGCCTGGGAGATAAAAATGAGGGCCATAGGGAAAAGGGTTCAAACTGTTGCTCAGAAGCTTGTGACACCAATATTTGTGGAAAATATTACTTAGATAAAAGTGGATCCCAAGGGAGAACCAGTCGACCTCTCTATCACCAGCAAACCATGCTCCTTCACAGAAAAAAAAAAGAAAAAGAAAAAGAAAAAAAAGAAAAAAATCGTCTCCCATCTTCTCTCTCTGTCATATGGCTGTCTCTTCTTCTTCTGCTCCTTACTTTCCAAGGGATATTCTTTACTTTGTTTCCTCTCCACTTCCTTTAAGTCTTCTTATCTTGGTTGTGTGCAGAGATTATGAGTAAAATCAGCACGTCAGAAATGAAGGAAAGAGCACTAACCACTAGAAAACACCAAGGAAATGATTTTCCAACACAGGCCAAAATAAAATAAATCAGAATAATGTGTCCATCAATCCTGTGGGTTTATTCTCCGCTCAGTATAGATTAGAAGTGAAAGGGGCTACCTTGGAAAAAGAACAGAAATGTCCCAATGCTTCTCCAAAATTTTGAACCCACTTGTGTTCCTTTCCCTTCCCTTCCCTTCCCTTCCCTTCCCTTCCCTTCCCTTCCCTTCCCTTCCCTTCCCTTCCCTTCCCTT